>JABJVR010004800.1:0-14282 GCA_025773905.1 Chitala chitala | reverse complement strand
GAGAAGGGCCAAGTGCAGGGCTGCCAGGAGAAGGGCCAAGTGCACAGATGCCAAGAGAAGGGCCAAGTGAATGGCTGTCAGGAGAAGGGCCAAGTGCATGGCTGCCAGGATAAGGGCCAAGTGCATGGCTGCCAGGAGAAGGGCCAAGTGCACGGCTGCCAAGGGAAGGGCCAAGTGCACGGCTGCCAGGAGAAGGGCCAAGTGCATGGCTGCCAGGAGAAGGGCCAAGTGCACACCACCATAGATTTGTATGCTATAGACAATGTTGAGATTGACTCAGTGTTGCTTTGTCACCCATCATGAACTTTCTTTTTTATGTGTGATGTCAGTCAAGCTACCTACTTTTTGAGTTGCGAGCGTACATATGATTGATGGACTGTCAGTCCTGAGCAAACAATACAATAACAAATGTATTAACTAAGTATCAGGAGTCAATATTTTACCATGGACTTAAATGTCACAAGATTTGGTTTCAGACAACTATGTGGCATTAACTTTCATACTGCATCGCATATAAAACTGAGTATGGTACTGATTTAACTTGAGATGTAGGTACAAACATC
Organism: Chitala chitala; assembly: GCA_025773905.1. Taxonomy (NCBI): domain Eukaryota; kingdom Metazoa; phylum Chordata; class Actinopteri; order Osteoglossiformes; family Notopteridae; genus Chitala; species Chitala chitala. The sequence goes on along the minus strand of JABJVR010004800.1, from coordinate 13,719 downwards.
AATCTTGGTCTGAAAGTTTACCAGCTATATTTAGTATTATTTTGTTCTGCAATGGTCCAGTTCATTATATAAAAAGCATGCCGTTGTCTGTTTTTTGGGCTCAATAATTAGCCCCTTCCCAGCTAAAATTTTTTGTCCTAGCTTGCCCTCCATCCCCCAATCACTGGACACATCATGGGTAAGCCACTGGGTGATGGACCAGATGAGAGAATCTGTGTACAGAAGAGAGCTGCATCTTGGTTTTTCTTCATTGAGAAGCATTAGGCTATTAGCGTACTTTATTTACGATCATGTCAGGTGCATACGTGGAACACACACCTGGCTCACCCAGCAAGACAAGTCTGACCAATTTTAGAGTGCTTAGTGTTTTTTGATTTCCTTTGGTTGCTACTAAAACAAAATTACTTAATGGCGTGTAACCTCAAGCTGGTTGTAGCCCACTGAAGCTCTCAGCAGTTCGTCTTCTTAAAACACATAGTGACAGGACTTGGTTGACATGTGATCCACTGCGGGTGGAAAAGGAAAGTGACAAACTGCCTTCTGATTGGTCCACATCGTATCACCTGCCTCCATCCAGTTGGCAGCATTCATCTGATTGGTCCCAGAAGCAGGCAAAGATGCACATGCAAACTGTGTTAATAAAAATGGCTGGGTTTTTTTAGATAACAAATATACTCAAACAAACTCAAACCTGCAAACCTTTAGTACTGAGAGCACTGCTTATGTACATAAAAAAGAAGTTAAACTTTTTATTTTGCTGTAGTGGAAATCCTGTAGACAGGTGGATTAAGTGAATTCACCCTTGTCGGGACTGCATGCTGTCCACTGTGATTATGTTTAATGGGTACGTTGTCATTTGTTTATGGACCTTCACACGCTCTGTGTGTAGAGCATACAAAGCTGCAGCTATGGCACGCATTGAACATGACAGGAACCTACAACACTATTATAAACAACTAGGGAAAAATGTCAAAAATAAATGCTGTCTCCTTTTCTTTTGTCTTGCTTGTCTCGCTCTTTACTTAAACACAGCGCTTTTCCCCTTTGCAGAATTAATGTTAGACGTCTGACTGTTTATTTCCTTTTTCTTTGACAAAATGCCAGAAGTGGCAGTGGTTTAGCACCCGTGCTTACATATGGGAAGTGGAGTTGCTGCCAGGAGTGATGTGATCAAACACAGTCTGGCCGGCTGCTGGGTGTTTTCCAGACGTTCTTCATTTTTTTTCTTTATCTTTTCCATACTTGACTGGTGCTTCTGGTGTGGCAGACTGAGCACAGCCTGGCCTCGGTACTACGCTCTCTTGCCAGCCAATCAGGTGCCACAAATGACGCAGTAGTTCTTTGTCCCAGTGCACCCCAAGGCAGGGTCCGCCTCCCCAAGCTGCATTGTGGCTGGAGGAGACTGGCGTCAATCAATCAACTTTGAGTCAGGCAGGAGGTTGCCCTTAGTTCCCTTTCAGAAATGAGAAACACACAGAAGAGAAAGAGAAGAGGACCATTTCAGTGCTTTTGTCTGTTTTGATGCTCAAAGGTTCTTCATCTCCTGATTTTTTTGTACCTTCTGTAAAAATACTACCCAACTGCCAATGAAGGGATTTGATTTCTTATAAGTCCCTTTACGCGTCATCTGAATGGTGTGAGGAGCCTTACAGCTGCACTGTAGGCATCTGTAGAATTTGCAGATGTAAAGATCCTGTCTGTGTCTCAGAGAAACATGTGAGGTCATCATTTTGGTGTTGTATGCTTTCAGCATGCATTGAGACGGGTCAGTCAGAGACCCCTCTTGAGTTTAGATGAGGCAGACGGGCGGATGAAATTGCTGCTTGGGCTGGCTCAGTGGCAGAAACTAGAATGATTAGAAGTGTTCCAGACGGACCCGGAAAGCTATAGGAACGCCTACCGATGTTCCCACGCAAAGCCTCTTTTGGACAGGCGTGTGGATGGCCTGACGGACAAGCAATGCAGACGGACAGGCAGAGTGTGGCAAATGTTGAGAGGGAGGCAAGTGTCCAACCAGATGGGCTAGTTGAGATGAGCATACAGACCTGAGGAGAGCGCAGGGAAGCTCACAGAGTTTGTCCAAGGAAGCTCCTCCTCCTCAAACAGAATAAAATCTGCCTCTGACTCTTCTACTGCATAACCAGCAGGATGTGTGTATCTGTGTGTGTGTGTGTGTGTGTGTGTGTGCGGCCTGTATTTGTGTGCATGTTCGGAGGAAAGGGTGGTTCAATCTAGGTCATAAATCTATATTCATCCTCTGCAATCTGGAAGCAGATCACACCATTTAGAAGGCCAATTTCCAGCTCCATTTCCGCCCTGTTGAGCAGCCTTCTTGCCGCTAATGGCCGTCTGCTTCTGGCTGGGTTTGGAAAAAGCTCCGGCTGAGATGAACTCCATAGCAACCGTGCCCCTCCGTACACCTCAATTGACTTTACCATTATTACCTCCGGTTTACGTGTCTTGCCTTATAATTGTTCCTCGTCCACTTAGTCCAGTGGGGGGCACTCGTGCGTTTGGGGGGAGGTGGGTGGCTGTTGCTTTTATGGCTTTTCTTTTGTCCCCTGTGCTCTGATGATTAATTAAAATCACTGAATAATTCACTGATTGGGGAGCTTTACAGTCAGCAGCTCATTTCTACCAGCAAAAACAATGAGATGTTATTTTCTACCCAAACAATGGTTGTAATTAATCAGCGCTGCACTGGGACACAAGGAAAATCCACCAACTGCCTGTGCTTGCACTGGTCTTCCATAAAGTGAACAGTATCTCTTGCTAGATAGTCCTGTCACTCAATTTTGGTGCTCCTTCCCTTCACCCATACCACTATAGTCACATTTCACACATACCTTGACACGTCACGCAAGAGGGGTTCACAGCTCCTGAATTGTTGTGTTTCCTTTTGGCCAAAACACCTCACTAGTCAAGTCAGATGCACTTGCAAAAATGCCTTTTTTCCCACACTGCCTCACTGCATACCAAAATGTTTTTGAGAACTTACATGGAAGACTAGAAACTTCACAGATTGGTTTCAAGCACGTTTTTAAGCCATTTTAATTATGTCAAAATCTTATTTATATATTTATTTATGGCGGAGGATGTTATAACAGCAAATGCTGATGCAGACTTTCTCCATCTGGGGGTGTCAAGTTTAGTATGTTTTGTTTGCAGCTGACTCATGCATCAGTGTTGCTGACTGACTGTCGCTGTGGCCCGTTTCAGCTGTACACTGTGGTATACAGATGTCACAACTGAGACACAAAGTAGTTTGTATCCTTGATTACTATGTGATTAGTTTATAATTTTTTATATAAATAAAAAAATGCATATTCTTTTACTTTAAGTGATGCTCTTTAATGATCATTCAGTCAATGAGCGCCACATTTCATTTTAAACCTGATCCCCTGTATTAGTCCTGAAGATGCAGAATAAAGGATGATGAGGTTCCATTCAAACTGAGGATGTATTATCTCCCATATTTTCACTCCTCCCTAATCCATCACTCTGAACCAGAACTAGCTGGTGCTGAGATTTGGCAGTGGCTGCACATCCTGCCGTTCTTGTTTAAATTACAAGCGGTGGATGTCTCTTGAACCCTCCCAGGCAAATCTGATTTGGTCCCAGCCATTAGGAATTGGGCTGTGAATTATCAGTTGATGAATTCATGAATTTCGAGTTGAGTTCTGCAGCCGTGGTCCCGTACACTAAGATCTCAGTGTTCCCTGAACTTCCTGTCTCTCTTGCCACTAGCGTGCTCCCACTAACGCTCCTCCTCATGTCCATGTGACTCCTCAATCTCCTACAGTTAGTTGCGATTTTGTCCTTAAACACCACCCCCTTGACATACCCCTGGTTGACAGTCTCTGGTCCATTCTGCAGGGTGTTTCAGGCATGACATTCTCTGTAAGGATTCTGCAGCTTCTCCTAGCGAGACTATAGCAAAGGGTAAAGCTAAGAGGCCCAGTAGCATACGACCTGGGCAGCTTACGACAGTCACTACTTATGATGATCAATTGATAGCGTATATAATTTACCTGGAGCCACGGTTGTCTGTCAATGGCAGCCTACGGCACCATCACATAGTGGCAGCACAGCCCTAAGCTAAATGTAGGACAACACTGCTGGGATGCCATACCAGCAGCATCTGTGATCTCCCTTTGTTTCCATGGTACAGTTGTGTTTACACATGAGCGTAGCCCAAGCTGCTAATGCTTCAGTATAACTCTCTTGATCCATTTACATCACTTATTATTGACCGTATTCAGTAATGTGTGTACTGTGTATACATTATCGTAGTACGAACATAGCTTACATATGTGTGATATAGTACAATACAGTGCAGTACTATGTAAGGTAAAGTTCAGTAACGTTATGCCGTGTACATGTGTTTGTTTGTTGACTGATCTTGCTCAGCTGGTCCTGTTTCTGAGGTTTCTGGACCCCACTGTGTGGAACAGGCCTGAGGACAGAAGTGGATAAACAGAACTGCGTGGGCTGTGGTCCACAGGGATCACCGGCCTGCCCGCTGGGCCGGGTTCTGCAAGTTTTTTTTCTGCTTCTCTCTGTTCTGGCATTTCTGTTCGGCTACTGTCCTGCAGTTACTGGCAAACCAAACTGAATAATAATAATAACAATAACAAATCTGGGCAGTGACTGAGAGGATTCATGTCAAGGATCTGAGAAAACTTGAGTGGTATCTACAGCTGAAAGGAAAACTCGAATGTATCAGTGCGAGAGATTTATAATGTGTGATCCCATTGACGTGACTACGTTTGTAGGCTGCTCCTCACTTCATGAGGGAAAAATCACAGCTGGAGTTTAGCCATACCCTTTCTAATGCTGTCCTTAATAAGGTGTTCTGTCTGCAACCTTCACGCGGTTCCTGGGACCACATGCACATGCAGAGATGTGAAGTGGTGCTTCCGTCATGGAGATGTAACACCTCTAGTCTAAACGCTTAATGATGGATCTGTAGCTCAGATTTCCAGTGTTAGAGGTTAGGTTGTCCAGTTGGTCTAGAACATGATCACTGATCAACATCTGAACTAATGCATCTGGGAGGCCAGCGAGTCAGGCTTCCTATACTTGCTGTGTATTTAGTGCTGTTGTGCAGGGAGTCCTACATACGATCCCACTTGCGCCTCTTTCACTAAGAAATCAAAGTGAGGCGTGCCATGAATGAGCTTTCTTTCCAGTTTGTGAGTATACAGGCATTTATTCAACACTGCATAACGGTGAGACAGCTACACATCACAGAGAAACGGAACGGTCCGCTGCAGACTGTAACCGACAGGATCTCGCTTTTTCGGATGAAGGAGAAGGAAACGTGAAGCAGCGAACAGTCGGAGGAGACGGACGTGATGAGATTATGGTGAGATGCTCAAGGATTCGGGACGAGTCGCAGAACAAACTGGGTTAAAGGCAGGGTGGTGGCTCACGTAGGGGTGAGGAAGCATTCTCACGTCTCTTTCAGGCTCTGCCAAAGATGTTCACGCCCAGTCACGCTAGACCCGGGCTGATTTACAGTGACGTTGTGATGGTCCCCCTCCAGTAAACATCAATGTACCTCACCTGCCCCCGCTAGACACACGAACGAAGGACAGGGCCGACCTGGGCTGTGATGATTACATGGGTCGCCTCTGGGTCACGGTGCATTAAGGGATGGTACGTGAAACAGCTCCTGTCCCAGCTCTGCCTCAGGGCTGTCAGCTGTCAGCTTTTCTCATCCGCCCATTGCTGTGCCGGCAAGTAAATGTTGAATGAAACAGTGTGTTGTCAGTTTTTGTTTCCCTCCAGGGCACGTGAATATGTGTAAAGCACCAGACTGTCCGTCTGCTGTAGCCCTTCTTTTCATTTTCCTAAACCGCTGTTGTCTTTGGGGATGATAATATGTGCCGATAAGCTGATGATCTGTCATTATGTCAGCTGCAAGATGCTTTTCCAATATATTCTGCGGAGTCATATTTTTAAATATAAATGAATGAGATCTTTTTTTTTTTTCTTACTGTAATTTTACATTTTGCTAGTGATTATCGATTCAATCTCACTTATTGCATGGGTGGGGACTGCTCTGATGTTCATGGTCTGTCAGCCTTGCAATTTCATCATCTTAAGTGGCTGGTAAGATGCCCCAGTCATAGTTAATGTACGATAAGCTTTTGGGAGCAGAGGGGATGCGACTCCCAACCAAGTGTTTTTCTTTTTGTTTAACAGGTAAGAAAGTATGAAGTATTCTCTCTTGACATGCGCTTCTCTTTGACTGAGAGGGGGCAGGGTTTAAAGCTATTGATTTTGGAGTGTGGGGGGGGGACACTTTCTGACAGCATCTTCTGTAAATTCATTGCACATGTGATGTTTGCCTTTGTATTGCTTGTTTCAGCAGCAGGAGCAGATCAATTGCTTTTGTTTCAGAAATGTCTTCTCACATTTACACCCTGTGTAAGACCAGCGGAACTGCAGATGGTGTTTTCAGTGTTTAAGGCCAGTCGCTCTTTTGTATGGATGTGGGTGCAATAAATTTGCTTGCCCGTGTGTCAGCAGCCAGGTGCTTGTCTACCTGTTGAGGTGTGCTTGTTAGGTGGTATGAGCGTGTCTGTGTTGCGCCTCACCTGTGCCAGACTGCCTCCTCATTTGGGCAAGCGAGCTGCCTTTCTGTCCCATTCAACCGAGATCGTATTTTCTCTGTCACTGTTTCGCGGCACGCAAACGCGACCGAAGTTTTGTTCGAGTCTCGCCGACCTCCGGCTCACGGGAGCGAAAAGCTCACGGGCCCGAACTGCGAATTAGAAATCGTGTTTCTCGTGGGAGGGCGCAAAGCATCGGGGGTGAAAATTCTTCCACTCTTGCAAAGCATCTTGCAGCTTTGTCCCTTAAGATCACCTGCATTTAAAATAGCGCTGATTTGCTGGGCTCAGGACTAGACTGCCATGGAGTACACACACATGACTATAGAGGCGTTTAAGATGCCTGATTTTCCTGGTGCTCAGTATCTCTCCAGCGGCAATAAATCGCACAGCCATTGATTATCGCTTCTCCTGAAACAAGCCCGAGGCACAGGCTTCAGCCTGAGTGTGAGAATCCAGAGTTTCAGTTATCAGCTAAGCAGGCCGTGTTTCCACGTTGGCGCCTCGTCGAAGCTGGTCCAGAACAGCAAATCTGATCCGTTTTGGGCAAAAGCGTTACACCCAATGTACGTTTCCACGACATCCCCAGCGATAATGAATGCTGACATGCGTCGAACCGCCGTCAAAGGCAGGGCTGCGGTATCTGGGAAGGTGCAGGGGAGAACGGAGGACGGATTTTACATTGATGCTTCACTGTTTTTGTTTGCATTGGCTGTGCTTTTTGGGGGGGGGGATTAAGCGCGGGAGGTAGAAGGAGCTGGGAACTGTCAATTGGCAGCCTCGTTTGGCAGAAGTGAGCTTCTCTTTGGTGAATAAGGCTGTGGGAGGTAGCCTGTTTTATCTTTCCAGAAGTCATTTCTCATCATGTAGGACAGATAATCTGTCCACCAATGAACCCTCCAATCTTCAATTATGCCCAACTAATCCTCCAACGTTCGCCCCAAAGACTGTCACAATAATGAAAGTACCATGTGCAACAGTGACAAACCTGGACGGAACGCAGCTTTGAACTGTGCCATATCGCCTGCCCGTCACTGTTATTATTTTTGTCATTTATTTAATTGTGTCTTGCACTGCGGTTAGAGTGTAAACTTTTGTTGGGGTTTTGGGTTAAGTGTGGGTTCTGGGGGGTGTGGTTCTTTGTGTGTCGAAAGACACTGAGGCATTATGGAGACGAGAGCGGAGAAAGGAGGCCAGGGGACAGCGAGTATCACGAGCTCCCTCAGTTCGTCAGCTTAACTGGAGGGTTTTGAAATAAGACCCAGAAAAAAGCTGTAATTCATAGCAGTGTGTGGATTTCAGGCAAGTGAGCACCAGTAAGAGCAGGATGTGGGACATTCTGTGGTACTCAGTCCTAGTAGGAGAGCCAGCCATGACCACAGGGCCGCATGTATGCAGATTTACTGTTTATATTACAGTTTAGAGTACATATACACACGTATGTTTTGTTATTTGGATAAAGACATGTTTGGGAGATATGAAGTTAAAAACACAAAAAATGTGCTAATGTATGCTAAAATGTAAATAGAGATAAAAGGTTACATTTGCTCTTTATTGTATCATCACATAACTTTAAGGTATTATACTTTAGTGTGTTTTTTGAATTTTGCCATTTTCAGGAATGATTTACATAGAGATAATAGTGTATGGATGTGTTTACACAGTCTTCTGTTACAGTTCATTTTAGAACAGAGCTTTGCGCCGAAAACTGTGCATTATGGGACATCTCTGCCATGTCAATCAGCAACTTGGCGACTGAAGACACTCTTCACTCATGTGAAGACAATTAACCAGAGAGATGGGGTTTAGGGGACAGAAACAAGGATTAAAAAGAAAAGGGGTCTGGATTATAACAAAATTAGAAACAAATTAGATTTCAGAGGGGAAATTTACAGCTCCCACAATTTCTCCAGCAATTATGCCACGACAGTTGATGATAATTAGGGCCCCGGTGCCACATGGTTTCAGCCTTTCTCTGCCACTGCCACGCGCATGGCAACAATTAGACGTGACGGCTAAACAGTGCTCGTTCCACTGCGGATAATACATGGCCACATTTGAATTTGAATGAGGATCGTTTTTAAATCTCTAATGCAGTTTGTCACTTTTTTTGTGCTGAGGGGAGTGGCTCCATCACCTGCGTCTTTGAATGTGAGCAAAGACACGGGCGGCGGTAAGGGTCCGGTGTCGACCCATGAATTTTAATACAGAAGGACGGGTGCATAATAGAAGTGGCCCATCCTGTCACAGAGGCCTTTGGATCCACGCATCTGTAAACAAATTAATCAGAATTTGAGTTCCGTAAATGAATTGTTCTTCAAAGTAACTTAATAACTATGAATAATTAGGGGGGGGGGTGACTCTAGGTCATTTCTGGAGCAAGGGCTGGCTTTGAAAACCCGAATGGATATAGAGTGTAAATTTTCTTAATGACACGCCAGATTTGACGTCGCCCATAGCCAATGGCTTGATGCCTTGTGTGTGGAGTTTACTTGTTTTTTCTTTTTTTTTCAAACTTAACTTTTAGCTGCTGTGAAATATAGATGCAAGAAAAAGAAGAGATAAAATGTATTCATTCATCGTCTTAACCACTCAATCCTGATGAGGGTCACCAGGAAGCCTGGAGCCCATAGGGCACCAACCCATTCAACAGGCAATTTGGATGCACCAATCAACCTAACCTGAGCACCTGAAGAAAACCCACCAAGCACAGGGAGAACATGCAAACTCCACACATGCAGACCTGGGAATGGAACCCCCGGCCTGGAGGTGCGAGGCAACAATGCTAACCACCACGCCACTGTGCCACCTAAAATGTATTCAGTTCAGTTCAATTAATTTTTTTATAGTGCCTTTCACAACAATTTGCCTCAAAGCACTTTACATGATAAAGTTAGAGATGTTACAAAATTAACAGCGGGTGGATGATTGAAGTTATAGATGAAGCCAAACAACGAAGAGAGGAACCAAAAACTCTACGGTGTGGAGAAAAAACCTCTGGGGGCCTAAGGCTGACTGGATGACCAGCCCCTTCTGGGCATACAAACATTACAGAATACATGGTTTATAATGGAGACTATGAATGTAAATAGCACTATATAGTCCTTCTGTGCTCCAGGGGTGGGAGTAACTCTCTGCAAACTCATGGCATCCCCCAGGCGAAGGCTGCATCCGGGGGGCTACGCTGGGTCTCAGCAACTTCAACAAGGCATTCTGCTCAGATGGCACTGGGCACACACCTGGACAGAGGAGCATTGCAGATAGGGGTCAGGAGATAATACAAACACTGGCAGTCCCATAACAAAATATCACAGGTACATTGGCATGTGCAGCAGTGCCAGCAGCATTAATTACAGTGAGCTACGGAGACTGTGGTGGAGAAGCTAAATCAAAGAAGTCAGTCTTCAGCTGGAATTTAAAGCCTGAGACCAATTCTGCAGCCTATATGTAACCAGGCAGACTATTCCACAGACTAGGGGCTCTGTAGCTGAAAGCTATGTACAAAAATGTTTTGCCTGCATTACAGCACATACCCATATGACATATGGAAAACATACATCTCTTCTGAGCCCTAAGCAGCATGGACAGCAGCAGAATGTGCCTAAAGTGAAGTATTGTGGGTTGCTGTAGCTTCAGTAGACCTTGTTGGCTTTGAGCCGGCTGTTGGTACATTAGACTGGAATTTTTTTTCTTCGTTAAATGACAGTGAAAAAGGGCCAGATATTTCTCATATGTCACAAGGAGCTGTCTCAAAGGTCATGGTTGCCTAGGGAAGGAGGGAATGACATCACCGTTGTCAAGCAGCAACAGTGCGACTGAGCAGCCTTCTAGGAATCTTATTAGCAGTCACATTTTTTTATGTTACATCCAAATGTTTGGCCAGAGTTAGTTAAAGTCATAACTTCACATTCCTGCAGCAGAACTTTCGTTTTTTTGCCTAATTACTTTACCGGTGTGTGAAATACTGGTGGTTTGCTGAAAACATTCTCCTGTTGGGGGAAACTGTAGGGCATGGCTGTGCTCCTGTTAAACTGGGAAAGTTACAGCAGACGCAAGTTCATACTGGGAAAGCTCTGGTCATGAAGGACTAACCAATATTTTCAGTGTAATCCAAGACAGTGGGGAACAAAGTTTTCTGGATTGATGAAATTGTTTAGAGGGGACAGTGGTAGGCTTGGATGTTGTACCAGAATAGCCTTCTGCACAGCTCCACAGACTCTGGGAATATGTGGCTGTGGTCCAAGCTGAACCTGCCATGCCTCACCATGTCACGGACACATGCGGATGTAGTAAGCAAGAACTCCACTCCAGACTTCTAGCAGTTGAAGGTTGTGGTGGTTCCACAATGGGATTGGGTCCATGTTTCCAGCTCGGCTGGGATCCACTCAGTCTATTAGAATGCAAAATCAATGCAATGAGGTCAGTTACTGCTCCAAGCGGTCGTCGGCATCCCAAGACTCTCGCTCCCTTGCCTTAATTGGAGGAACTTCAGGAGCGACGGCTTGTAGAGCACAATTTCCCAGTGAGTGGTCTGAAGAGCAGTTATCTTGCACAGCAGCAATAGGAGATCAGCGTTATTCAACATCTGTGGAGAGGTGAAGCTAATTCTTCATATTATGAGGAAAATGATACTGAGATTCATGTTCAGACTGAACACACTCAGGATAATTGCTCAATTTCTTCCTTTTTCATATTGATCTATTTCATTTGTGTGTCAGACAGTTTGCCTATTTTAGTTTTCTTTTTAAAAGCAGCCATTAATAAAAAGTAATTACTCCTTACAGCCAACATCTGAAAATGCTATTTACACCCTCCAGCAATGTACACGGTTTTGTCAAGTGGACACAAAGGCAGATGGAAGAGTTTGGGTGGTGGGACAATTCTATAGAAGGGGAAAAAAACAGCTATATATAGAAAACCCAGGTGAAGTCACCAGGCATTGTTTCAATATAATTAGCCTAAAGGTGGGACAATGAGGAAAAAAAAATTACTAAAGAATCATTAATATTCAGTTCTGTTACTGTTACATATTGTACTTGAATTTTTTAAACTTTGGCTAGGTTATGTCAAACATTGTTATACATCCACACATATGCACACACACCCACACACACACACACACACACACACACACCCATATATACACGCACATCAAACACTTCAGAGGGGCATAAACCCTATGCCCCTGACAAGGCCACCAGTCAAGCCTTTGGCAACAATTGGGTCCACTGGGTATTTCTGATTTTCTGTAGACCACATGGCTTCTAGGAGCTCAGGAGGGACTTTAGGTCAAGCTTTGAACTAACAATAGGCTTAGAGAGTCCAGCTTGTGCCTGGAACACAAGTGAGCAGATGCAGCCAAACAGGCCAGCCTGGTACCGCTTCACTGGGAGCTGCACGTCAGAGAACCATAACTCCACGGCAGCCTTGTGGAGTCTTGGGGTCACGCTTATTGTCTATGGGGCTTACAGGCCCCTGTTGTTCTCATATTGGGTTTTTTTTCTCATAGCTAATAGAGTCAGGGTTCATCCCATTCGCCCTCCCAGAATAAAGCTCAAGTCTATGGTATCATTACCGATCCAGAACCATCAGTATGCAGACCATGTAACGTGCTGCATATGACCTCAGAATTGTTTAATCAATTACAATATATTAACTGTTTAAGATGATCTCAAGCATCTCACCTGCAGCAGCTGACAGGTTTGTACTTTTAACCAACTTGAATGACAGTTTAAGGTAATCAGTGTCTCTAGGATACAACAGCAGCCCTTGTCTTGGGGGAAAGAACTTTCTTAATCTCGCAGACTGTGTTTGAATGTTGCAGTCAGTTTCCTTTACCAGGCCCTGAGGGGTTGGGGGGGGCCGATTGTGGCCAACGTGATTTAACTTCTAAAGTGTAGCCTGAGTTTCAGTGATTACCTGTGTGGATTTCACAGCTCCATGTATGGCTGCCCTGTTTTGACTGAACCGGAAGGCACAGTAACACTGCCAGTCAGGACAATCTAAGCACGGCTACAGAAGGAGTTCGTGAGAGTTGTCCTGCTTAGTCTCACTACCTTAGCCAGTGGACTAGCAACCACTATGTGCCCTCTCACATGTTCTAAAACACTCTCAGTGCCTTGCTGTGTGCAGGCACCAGTGTGTTAAGACTCCAGGGGATGGCCAGCCAGGTGTGTGCGTGAGGCCCAGGTGGGGAGGTCCTACAGTTTGACACCCTCATTGTATGCAGTGTGACATCTCACAATCCCTTCCAACGTAAGGGGGTAGCAGTCTCACTATACTGTAAGGAGTGATCTGGCAGCGGTCCTGCACTGAAAAGCCTGTGTCTGTGTGTATATTGTGTGAGTCTGCAGGATTGGTGTAACACAGAAATGCACTTCAGATCTCAAGGGCCACAGGTTTGAAGACGTGCTGAACATCTATTCTTAATCGCCTTTTAAAAGAAATAATGTATATTGAGTTTTTCATCTCACCTGCTGTTTGTACTGCTGATTAACATGGTTTCTTTAGGTCCAGCAGCTCTCTGATCCTTAATGATCAAGGTTGCACATGTGTAATTTAAGAGAAAATAAAATATTAATAATAACAATAGTTTGGGTGATAAATTACAATTCTGTTTTCAGTTTTTATTTTAATGTCTAATTTAATGTTCAGTCTGACCTCTTAATCTGAGGTCTGCTACTCTGATGATGATATTGTGAAGGGGAGCTCAGAGGTCGCTGAGCAGACGGGGAAGGCCATCAGAGTCTTCATTGCTTCATTGCGGCTAAGTGAAGGGTAAGCAGGCAGCCATGCCACAAACTGCATGGGGGCTAATCTTGCCTTCTCTTCATTGCCCCATCATCTTCTCCCTGTACCTGGTCTAGTGGAGGGAAGCCACGGCGGGCCTCGTGTCTTTTCTACAGACAGCGATAGATTCTGCACCTTTGCAGGTGACCAGGAAGATGTTTCACAGCATAGTTTTCAACAGTCCTGTTTTTGTGGACAATCGAATGTCTCCAACCGAACAGAAAACACTCCAACATCCATCCATCCATTATCTTAACCGCTTATTCCCGGTGAGGGTCGCGGGGAAACCTGGAGCCCATCCCAGAGCACA
>JABJVR010004799.1:0-14284 GCA_025773905.1 Chitala chitala | reverse complement strand
ACGGAGATGCGTTCCAATGATTCCACTGTAACTTGAAAATATCGTAAGTAGAGACAAAATAAATACGCTGTCTAACACTGAAACAGCTGAACTGTGTTAATCGCTGGCGAGAGTAAGTGGGAGATGCGTACATCCCGGCAGTGTCCCAATCATGGAAGGACAAACCCCTACATGGTATGTACCACCGGTAGACAGAAGTGGCTATCTAAAAGAAAATCGAAAAAGTGAAAATATCGAAAAATCCTACCAGTAGCGGGGCTGACAGGTTGCACACAGGCACTAATCATGGCAGCACAGGAACAAGCTCTGAGCACAAGATCAATAGAGGCTAGGGTCTACCACACCAGGAAGGACCCCAGATGCAGGCTGTGCAAAGAGGCCCCTGAGACAATCCAGCACATATGTATGTCCAGGCAGGGCATACATACAGGCAGGAACGCCACAACCAAGTGGCCAACATAGTATACAGAAACAACTGTGCTGAGTATGGGCTGGAAGTCCCAAGATCCAAATGGGAAATTCCCTCCAAGGTAGTTGAGAATAACCAGGTTAAGATCCTGTAGGATTTCCAGATACAGACTGACAAACTGGTAGTGGCTAACCGGCCGGACATAGTAGTGGTGAACAAACAGGAGAACAAGGCTGTAGTGATAGGGGCGAGTGAGGAATTTTTATATATATAATTAAACGTATCATTATTATTATTATTTCTAAATAATATACTTAAATCTTAAATAAAAAATCTAAACACATTTTCCACCAGCTCATACTATTAGCCAGTTGCCTCTGTTGAGACCTGTTATGAATACACTGCAGATGATGGAACAGATAATCTACAAGAGCACACTGAGGGCCTTGAGAAAAAAATTTGTTTCCTTTATCAAGAAGAACAGCTAAAAGAAAACACATATTTTAGTTTGAATACAGCCAACAGCTGGCACACTGAGAAGAATGTCACCTTTAGTGTACTGATTATCATTCAATACCAGTGAAGGGTGTCATACCGATTTTTACACCATACCTCCAGCTTCGGCCTCTGTTATTTTACTCTGTCTGCTGCTTTCTTTGGCATGTTCAGGCCAGGTTATATCAGGGGCGTAGCCACAAGCAGCCTTACCCAATCAAATGGGGACATTTCAGAAAACCTACCAAGAATTAGATTATATTCTGGCATAGCCACAAGCAGGTTTACCCAATCAAATGGGGACAACATTTAAGAAAACTAAACGATAATTATTTCAATTATAATTCTTCAACTGCACATCATTGTTTCTGTCGGTGCCCAAGAAAGCACAGTTGATACTTACTTTTATTATAACTGTTTTGGTATTTGGAATTTACAGTAGGGATTTAATGTCCTATTGTGGTATGGTATAGATGCTTGTTTGTCTATTTAGGAGTGTATCGGGCTGCTTTATTCCCATTGGCTGGCAGGAACTGTTACTCATTCTGCCAGTTCTATCTATTAAACTAACAGTCAGTGTGGTATTTGCTTCTATATGTATATCTCTCCCTCACTTGCCTAGTCCTGAGTGAATCACACAGCAGCTTAATTGGTGTGCAGCTGCATTTCCCAAGGTTTATTATCCTTATGTGTCCTTAATACATAAATGTATGATAGTTGGAATTAATCATGACACAATTAGTTAAGTAATTTGTTTTACTTTGTAATAATCTGGTTGGACAAGAGAAAGATTAGATAACCCACCCTGCCATAAGTGGCCATTTGTGTATACACAAATTTTAATACACAGCTAGACCAGTGATTGTCAAAGTGGGGTCCCCAGACCCCCATGGGTCCGTGACACCTGGCTAAGGGGCCCACAAAATAATTTGATTAATTGAATAATAGTTCATAAAATTAGGTCCTTCTCTCCTCTAAGGGATCCTTGGTCTGCAAAAGTGTGAGACCTCCTGAGAACTCCACCAGACACAGTTCACTGTTGTGTTTTTGTGTTAGGTGGAGAGAACAGGTACGGGTGAACATATTACAAGAAGGTTTAATTGTGTACATTTACCCCCCGTGCTCATATTCTGGGTACTGTTGGCCTACAAGCTGTTTCACAGCTCCACCCAAAACCGTCTTCCTGCCTACACCTCAGGTTCATATGCCTCACCAGCTTTACCAGGCTGTATTGTAAAGTATTGCATTTTATACTGATCAATACAATAAATTAAAAAGGGAAAAAAAAAACTTTAAACAGTAGACATAACAAAGCAAAAAGTAAAAAAAAAATAATAATTTAACCTCAAGCACAGGATTGCCATATTTAGCCCATGAGGCTGACATTTGAAATATACTCTACACATGTACCGTATATAGATGTGACAGTCCCAGGAGCAATTAGCACACCTTCCTTAACAAGCTGTCATGTTCATGACAGGTCACAGGGAGCTGTCTAACATATAGCACTGCTCATGAGCCACACAGGACAGACCTGCTCCCTGAGGGAGAAAAGAGAATGAAGACCCGTGGTCCAAAACGACAGCTCTTAGGCATTAGCTACAAGCAACGACGTACACCAGAAGACCAGCGCGCAAATTTTAGTGTGGAACTTTTAATGGATGAGCTAAGAATAACATTGGGCAGCACCCATTCAGTTGAGTGCTGTCAGAAGTGCACATAATAGATGAATGTGTATGAGCGGACTGTAGTATGAGCTGACATACAGGCTTTTGCCACGCTCCCGCCAAACAGACACCTGCGCGTGTGACAACAGCGCTGTTACCAGGGATTCTGAGTTTACCAGAGCAAAGAGATAAAGGAGACTTACATCATGCATGTCAGTTGTGCTAGACCGTCTATGAATATATGGCATTTGCCTACACCACAACAAAATAACCCACTGAGAAACACCTTTATTCATCGTTCACTGCTGGGATCCAGGCAATTGAACTTACCATTGTTCACATCTTTCCTATAGTCGGGGCACAGACCAACTCTGTGAAACTATGTGTTAAATTTCACTTATTTCCATTCCTGAGAAGGTAAGAGAACTGTTTAGAGGCATTAAGTGACACCTTCAGAATTTAACACTACATTGCATGTAAACCACATTATACTGAACATAGTGCATAAAATTCACTCTATAAAAATGTATGGTTAATGACTGAGTTTGAAATTGTGGAAGGATGTATGTGGCACAGGTCCAGGGCTGTGGTGATTAATTAAATCTAGTCTGATTGGACCTTTGCCACACTGTGATGGTGCAGTAATGTATTCAGGGCAGCACAGGGCAATTTACTGGGGAGCAGAGTGTGCACAGGGCAAAGTGATCACTTTATCTTCCCTGGACATTAAACCATTACAGT
Source organism: Chitala chitala (assembly GCA_025773905.1). Taxonomy (NCBI): domain Eukaryota; kingdom Metazoa; phylum Chordata; class Actinopteri; order Osteoglossiformes; family Notopteridae; genus Chitala; species Chitala chitala. Next base: position 10,972 of record JABJVR010004799.1, on the reverse strand, counting down.
TTTAAAGAACATCACACCACAAACAGAAATGAAAATAAGAATAGCAACCCCTAACGGCATGACTACATTAAGTGATTCCTATATACACGATATAAACAAAAATAAACCAAACATTTAAAAATATTTTAACATATTTACTTTTGATAGTGAAACTTGCAGGAAAACTCTATGACACAATTTAGTTTCAAGTCTATGTATTAAACCCATAATTCTGAATATTGTGAAGTAATTAGAGAAATATTATATGAATTGGTTATGCACACTCAGAGATATTCTCACTGGCAATTCTGTTCGAGACACTTATTTAGACAGTTGTTGAAGGATACTAATTATTACCCTTGCTTTATTACAAAGTTGCCCCTGAGTTCTGAGCACAACTAGTATAATAAAAAAAAGCATTATGATACAAAGAGGTACAATAAAGAGATGACAACATTTCCTATATGGCTGTCATTATACAGGACCAGGAAGCCATGATAGGCACAGCTATCTATGGCTAGAAAGACCAGCAGAGATACAAGCAGACAGACAAGCAAAGAGGCCAGTACCACCTGGCATGCTGATAGATACTGACAAGTGTAAGCGTGAGCTGACAGCATCATAGTTACTGATGGGAGGGAAGATAGGAACGCAACAGACATCAGACAAAGAGAATCACTTAAAATAAAAAAAAAAGTAGCCTGCCTTTTTATAGATCTACACTATCAAGTAGGAACCCATGTCTCCCAAGAGATGACTGGGGTTTCCCATGGAGTTACATGGCATCTCTGCCAAAAATGACATCAGATGTCACACTTTGGCAGCCTGATGCCTTACAGAAGGACATTGCCCTTTGTTATAAGAGAATTTGCAGAGGCTCTAAGAGAAAATGCTTACACAACTCTGCTTGACATGTTACTCCTGCTAAATGTATTTAAAAACAAGGCAGCTGCCAAATAACAACATAGCAAAAGGGTGGTAGAAACCACAGCATGCATCCCACATTCTATGTTTTCTGTTGCTTTGTATTCATTCAGTTTTTTTTTCTATTGTAACACTTTATAAATGTTCAGCACCAGCATACTAAGCAGGATATAGGACGTCATCATGAAATATATTATCAAACAGTTGTATACCTGCGACATAAGACAAATCACATCAAGAACCCCGACTCTACCATAAACCTGTGTTGAAAATGGATAAGAAAAATGGAAATGTAAAAAGTTGCCCTATGTGGTTTTAATGAGCAGCCTCTTCCCACGCAGGTTTTTTTTCTATGTCAAAAGAGCAAATGCACTGCCTCCACTGGCATATCACCTTCAGCACTTCTACTATACTGGCATAACCTTCATCTCCCCCTCTTTCTCTTGTTGTGAGTGTACACGCTCATCAGTTTATGTGGGCAGCCTGATGTCTGGTGTGAAAAGAGCAGGTGCAAAAAGTAAATTACTCAGTCAGGTAGCCCACAGAGAAGTACAACAAAGAAGCAGAGGGGCTCTGATCCTAGAACAGCAGCACAGACTAATGGTTTCGGCTTCAGCTTGCAGGACAAAGTCAAATCGCACTAGGGACAGCAGGATGAGAGGAATTTGGAGATAGCGTTTCACAGTGCAGTGCCAACTCATCCATTTGTGAGCCGTTACAGATCTAATCAGAAAAACCATCTCCACCTTTGAGAATCTCCTCTGCCTTTTGTTTCATGTAAACAGATGCTTCTTAAAGCCCCAAAAGTCCTTCGGTACTGTCCAAAGGCAAACACAATATCTTACATTTTGATATGGACACGCTCAGCCTACTTACCAGTACTATACATATCACACTGTACACACACGGACAGCGGCACGTAGCAGGACCCAAAATAGTGACTGAGGAGCGAGGAATGTTCTGGCAGAGATTCCTTGGACAACCACAGGTGCGTCCGGGTGTGGAGATCCCCTGAGACACCACAGTCGCAACTCACACACCGGCAGATGACTCTGAGTTCCACCTGGGCCAGGTATGCAGGAAACATTATGGCAACACAGCAGATTTTCCTCACAGGATACATGTTTACGTGGAAGCCATCTGGCGTCCAGCATCTGAAGTACAGCCGCATTGTCCTGCGTGCGCCACCTCCACACCGGGGGCACATGAGTACAGATGGTGCTCATCTGTCACGCAAGGAAAGCAGACGTCTCTCAGGCCCATTTCCGTACACACAGGAACACACAGGAACAACGAGCAATGGGGTTCGCGGTGGAGGATGAACAAAACCAATTCAACAGGAGCTCTATGACACCCATTGAAACAAACAGTCCAGTGACAAATAATTTGTCTTTAATACAAATAATTTGTAAAAAGCCAGTTAAAAACGATTCAGCTTGAGCACAAAAAGGACAGTATTACTCAGGGATTCTGCTACCAGCTCTTTACAAAACGTCTCAATGCCTTACAAAGTATTAATGTAATATTGACAGGAATATGCTAACCGGTATTAAAAATTTATGTGTACGGTGTTAATGGGAAAATTACTTCCTCATCAATTTTTTTAAGCTGAGATAGGTGTTTTGGATGCTGTCAGTCTAGTGTCTGTAACATTTTGGAAGACCACATACAGGGAGGCGAAGGCTGACTCTAATGTGCGAAGGGGTTATTCTGACACCTAGGGTAAATATACAAGCTAACAAGGAACAATGCTAAAGACTCTAAGCTAACAAGGACTTTCTAACACAGTTACAGGGCCATAAGGCTACAACAACTGGCAGAGAAAAAACAAGACAGGGTGTAAATAAGGAACATTAGGAAATGGGGAACAGCAGCGGACACTGACAGAATTAATATTCTCACAAGGAAAATGAAGGGTAGAGGGAAAACAAGAAACAGGGAAAATAGCAGCACCTAGTGAACACAGGGGTCATGACAGGCGATGGGCGTTTCTGTGTCAACTTTGTCAGCGATCATTATCTACAATAATGATGACTATGGAGAACTGACTCAAAAAAAGCAATATCTTTGTCTTTATCTTTTATCAGTCTCACTTGACAAGGCAAATACGGGTCTAGTACCTTCACATTTTTAATACCAGGTCTGCTGCATCAGCGGGTCAGTTCCAGAGCTGCAGTGAAAATACATTGACTGACTGTCGACACCTCAGATGGATGATGAGTGGGAAGGGAGAAAACACCCATTTCCCCATGAGAGGAAAAAAGTACTGAGGGCAGACTAGTGTTTCTCTTGCAAAAAACTGCTGTTACACTATATAAAGTTGCTACTCAAAATTAGCTAAGTGAAAATACAAAAGATTGACGCCTGACACCCAAATGTACGTGATTCGCCACCTTGTGTAGCAAAGCAACATAGCAACCAACGCTTTACGTAGCATGTCCACTGAACCTGTTAGCACGACTCTGTGCTGAAGCAGGCTGAGTCTGTATTGTGTGGATGACCTTGACAGCGTATTCCTCCACTCTCGGTGTGGGCTGTCACAACTCCCCTCACCGTGCCAAGAGTAGGGAAAAGCACTCTTGTGTGTCTGCCCCAGCAGACATTACCAAAAAACCATGCTGAACACACATTCCAGCATTACCCACAGTTTCTAGCTGAACTGCACTTGGGACAGCATAATAAACTGGTTTCGTTTCCAGTAATTTGTTGCCGGTTATACATTCGTGTTCTGTTGCTTATCACAGAAGATCGAGTGTTTTGTAATTTTCTCATGTCCTGACACATTGCTCAGATAAAATATTATCAGAAAAACGTATTGAACTGAGCATGGACTCACACATATAACAGCGCACTAATGCTAACCAGCATAAACATTAAAACCCACCATGTGCTGCACTGCATGCCCTTCTGAAAGGTCGCCTTCATCTATCCCATAACCATCCAGACAAATTAATTACTCATAATTAGGCCTCAGGTTTAATGTCAGCACATCCCAAACCTTTGCCTTTCTGAACTAAACATGGCATGTGCAGACATGCAAAATTTACTCAGTCCTGTTAGGCACCTGTAACCTTTTCCTACATTTGTTAGCATGTATACAAAGTACATATCCTACACATAGCTCATGTGTCAAGGAGCTTTAGATGTCCATACATCCAGTATGTGCAAGGAAATTAGCTGCATTTGAGCTAAATGTGTTGTACTTACATGTTGTCCAGCTAAGGTTCATTTGACAGATACATAGTTCAGAGACAGAAATGAAATACTCTGCTATAGAACACTTATGTTCTATAGCAGAGTATTTAATTTCTGTCTTATATATATTTAAGCTTAATGTATGCTTAAATACTCCACACAGACAATAGATATTGTAGAGAAGACTGCTTTCTCAGTCTGACATGCCACATTTACACTGGTCCTTGAAATTTCCCAGTCTCCCATCTTATGTGTAGACAGTTGGTCAACGCAACAGAAGCATCATCCTCTATCTTTGAAAACAGAGGAATTTTATGGGGCACACTGTCATAACAATGATTTAACCGCATCCAATCAATAAGGCTCTTTAAAGTACTGAGGAGCTCCATCAAAGTGCAGAGCAGTGATTGGATAAAGGTGAACAGAGGCAGGTTGACTGACAGCTGAAAAAAAAACAAACAGTATGCACATAATAAGCACTGTCTGACAGAGCTCAATCTTCACAATCATGCTGTAAAGAGTCACCATAGACATGTGATGGAGACAGTCATTCTTACAGGACACTGCAGTTCAGGTTCTAGACTGCAGTGGAAAATCAAGCTAATGCTGCCGTTCATGGGAAAATGACACAAACGTTATGAGTGACCAGAAACTTCTTACTTAGAAGTATAAGGCAGGTTTAGTTTCAAAACAACTCAGTATGGAAGTGGAAGTTAACAGGTGCAACAAGTATGAAATAAATACGTCAAACAGAAAATACATGTAAGCCTGCAGTTTGCAAAGTGTCCAAAAAATCACCAGTGTTCTCTTATTCTGCCTTTTTGTTAAAACTGTATGTAATATAGTGTAATACCGCATATTAGAAGATATCAGTTCTACAAGAGATACCAGTTACAACCCAGTCATCAAGAATGTCATCCTACAATGGGTGAAAAGGTCAGTCACCAGGTCATCTGCAACCATGAAAAGGATACGCAGCTGGGTAATGTATGTATGGAACAAGGATTTCTTTAAGCTAAATACTGACAGCCATTATCTGGCCTTTTGTATCATGCTTGCTGAGCAAAAAAACTGTGAAATCCAATATGAAGCAGTACAGAGTCCATGAACAATGATAAGTGCACCTGAGGAAAACACTTCATAAAATAAATAATGCAATATGTTTGTGTCATAGGATTACTGCTGAGTATCAACAAAAACAGAAGTGCTGGCCCTTAGTAAATGATGAACCAGTTCTAGCAAAGGGAAAAAACAATTTCACAATGAAACTGAATATTTTATTTAATCTTGCTAACGTACCATCTGTCCCTATATTTCTAATGAACCAAACTTATCTAACATATTTAAGCTTCTGTACATATAGTAAAGGGAAGAGAAAACAATGGGATGGGGTGTAAACATACTCCCAATATAATGGTCTCTGCTATGCCTTTGCATATAATATTATAGTATACTTCTATATATAGCTCAACAATATAATATACGTCATATTCATAGCTACCCACAGCAGCTTCAGTAGGCTTCTATGTTATATTAATGAGACTCACTGGCATGTATGTACAATATCACAGACAGGGTTATGAATCACCATATAATTCCAGCAAGCACATTAAAACATACTAAATAATAGTCAATTGGCACATTCTACTTGACAGTCTCCTGGAGACTATAATTTATGCTGACCTGAATTAATCTAAATGCTTTGCCACCAACAAATCTGTAGTAATGCCATTCCACAGCTGCAGTTAAATTATATGTGCAAATAAACTCTCTTGTTCTAATCCAAAGAGGTTGCTAACCTGTTTCCATCTGTGACCACACTTTGTTTGGAAACTGTGCTATCTGACAGTAAAACACAGCAGGCAGCGTTGACCAGGCTCATGCCCCTGGCATTTCTGTACGTCTGGATGAAGCAGTGAGTAATACAGACAGGTCATTGCAGCGGCACTAGCATAGATGGGAGGAAAGCAAATGTGAGCATTTAGCAGTGCCAGCAACAACTCAAACAGCTCATTCAGAAGTGATGTTACAAAGTGGACAGGAAGAGAACAACCCCCACTCCCTCCGTCACAGAGCACATCGAAATCTGATGTAGGGGTGCATGGGAAGTGTAACGGTTGGCTTCACCCAGTGGGGGGAGCTCAGGGCGCTGTGTGAGCTCACGCCTGCTCATGTGACGCCATAAATAAAAAAGGCAACGGCAGCACGGGGGAGACTGGAGAGTACATCTTGAAGACAACGTACCCTGGAGGGCCCGACGGCAACATACAGCAAGGAGGGAGCAAGGAAAGCAGTTTACAACGAAGGCGTAAGAGCTCCTGTGTGTTTTTATAATCTCTCCTTTCCAGATCAGAGCTTAAACTGCATTAAGTCAGCCAGTTAACGTATGTGGTGAGCTCATTAAAGGAAGGCTGGATATGGCAGAGACTCTTCCCAAAGCATTAGCAGCTGCTCAGTGGGTAGAACATCAGGCTGAGATGCTGAAGTCCCCTGGCTCAAATCCCACTGCAGGCACCACAGATGCCCCTGCGCAAGATACTCAGCGTCAGCTCCCAAGGCATTGAGCAATGGCTGCCCAGTGCTCCCTCAGAGGATGAGATAAATGCAGAGAAGTAATTTCCCTATGGGATTAATAAAATTCTACAAAATTAAAAAGATGCCTTGTTGCACACATACCTCTGTCTAAAAGAAACTCTTTGAAATCTACAGCAAATATTTTTACAGAATATTGACAGTGGTGCTACAGTGAATTAATAAGAGATGTGGCAGAGCTACAGCAGAAATAAAGGCTGGATTAACACGCCTTTAAAGCTTTAATTTACTGTAGGCTATACATAGCAGTGTGTCACAAACCCCTAGATAATGGCAAAATAAGGTGTAACATTATTACACAATGCAACGCTTCCTCAGAGAATAGACTACAAGCACCAATCATCACTTTTCCAGCTGGTCTCTCATCTACAATGCATATCATCAACTTCAAAAATGACAGGCAAACAAACTCAGTGGCGTGAGCCATCAGTCTGCCCTCTCCTGGCCTTCCTGCCTAGACGTCCAGCTGTATAGGGAGTGTCTAAACAGTGTCCCAATGATACTACTTCCTTGTTTCAAGCACAACAATAGCAGAGAAGAATTATGGGTATGCTTACACATATAATTACTACATGCTCATTTTAATTAAGTGGAAATGTGCTTTCAGCAGTCGGTTGAACAAACTGCTTAATTGTGGGGTGGCATAAGCTGTTTCTATTAATTGAGATTAAAACCATTGTTCTGGGCCACTGGCTTGGTCCTTGACTTTGATCTGCTGGTGATGTTATCTGTCAAGTGCTACCGTGGTAACCTTTCAGCATCATCAGATGACAAAAGACCAGACAGACAGTGCAACAGCAAACAGGCACTGTCAGGGGCATCCTGCAGACACAACCAGCGCACAATAACAAGACCAACAAATTATCTCTGCTGGACTGGCAGGGCAGTAACAAATCACCTGTCTGTCTGAGGCAGAGCCAGTCCTGGGCATAGGCCGTATAGGCAAATGCTAGGGGCACCATCTGTCCATAGGGGCGCCACTGGGTATGAACACAGTGATTGGTGGTGGAAATGGTTGCAATGTAGGGGGCACCAGCTAAAATCTTGCCTAGGGCACCAAATTGGTTAGGGCTGGCTCTGGTCTGAGCAAAAACATTCTGTACAAATAACACCAAAATGCTGAAAACTACATGAAATTGCCAGTTACCACCTGTAATGCACACAGTACAGTGTGTAATCATGATACAGGAATTAATATTTTGAATGAATGAGTATTCATGACTTTGTCTTTATGTGGCACAATACAGAGTTGGCTTTCTGGTATAGGTATATGGCTTGATGCTATACGGTATATGTCTTTGTATGCTTCCTGTATTGTTCTGCATAGTGGGACAGAAACTTGCCCTTCAGCAAAGCCCCTGTCTGTTTTTCAACACTGAAATTTATCTTACAATATTATCAATAATCTTGTTCTTTCTGAGAAGGCTGTAACTGACATACCACCATAAAGTCCTCTCTAAACTCTACCTGAGGCATCAAACTCATTCTGTCACTGCAGCATCTGAACAAACACTTGTGTGTATCACCCTGATACTGTTTGCATGCACAGCATGTACTGCTGTCCCTCCGCAATGGGCATTTTTGCAATATTTAATATTGTGGTACAAAGCCCCAGTGTTCAGTGTCCTCATTAGTCTAACATGGTGTAAAAACTGATGAAAAAGCCCAAAGCCAAAGCAATACTAAAGACAATACTGAAGCCACAGGAAACCCATTCACAAACCACGGAGGAAACGTGTTCAGAACCAGCTGACTTTCTAAGACAACATATCAGACACATGAAAGAAAAAGAGCATTTTGCCGTTAAGTAATTGAAAGTGCTTAACTGTTTCAAAAGTTTATGTTTTGCCAGCAGCTGAGCTGCTAGAAAGTTTACAAAATGGATTTTATGTCATCTTTTGAATTTAATCAGCTAATAGAAAGAAATGTGAACGGTTGTGGTGGCAGCTAAAAGCCCCTCCTCCTTGCACTTCCCCTTGAGTAAACACAGTTGTTAAGGCCATGCTGAAAGGGCCCAATGACACAGTTCACTAGCTGAGTGACTGTCACAGACCTCTAAAGTGAAACAACTCGCTTACTTTCACTGAACAAACGCGATGCCTTCCAGAAAGCACTATGAGAAGAATAAAGTTAACATGGCAGCAAACCTTAAAATCACATTCATAAAATACTGTACAACGACCCAAACATTTCAGCTGGGAGCTCTCTACTGTTGTCCAGGAGGCTTTGAACATACTGCCTTCCTCACATCTCAGAACGTAGTTTTACCGGTTCTGCTACAGTGCTGGGCATTTCAGACACAGCCATAGTAAACAGTACAAATGGAAGCAACACGACCTCTTCCGCTAGAAAAGTCAAAGTCCTCCCTCCATTTTTTTCCAGCATTGTAACTCATCATATTTATCGCAGAACTTAAAATAACATTACAAATACATCACAAGACAGGAAATGCCATGTGCTTGGTAAAAAAAAAAAAACTTTAGAAATACTTCCTGTGTTAAAGACTACAGTGTGATATGTGTCCATATGCATATTTTATGTTTGAAGAGCAACAAAAAAATCCAGTGCAGAAGTCTCATTTCTGGTTGGATTGTTCCAAACTCAAAAATGGGACATTTCCCGAGGAAACTGGATGCTACATTGACCACCCACCGTGGCTTCATATCAACACACCAACGTGTGTTGATATGAAGCCAAATTCATAGTGAAGTGGAGCATGAATCTCCTTACCATTAAACCCAGGGAACACACAGATGAGGGCTGAGCTCAGTGAATTACTAATCCACTTACTTTCGAAAACTGATACATCGAGCTGGGCACGTCCCGTTGCAAAGCGTTTTCCGTCCATTACTACTGCAAACAGTTAGGAGACAGCAACCATCACAGTCCTCCTTTGTGCTGATAGGATGCAATTACCCGTTCATGTAAATACTGAATTACTGGTACTACACTGACTAGTGTGGACCCATATTAACACATTAGTGAACATTGCAAGCTTCACTGTGTATTTTCCAAAAATATATTAAAAAGACATGAAGCAAAGTTGACGAGCAGAGTACTGTTTTATGTAATTTAGTATTGTACTGTAGTTATGTCTAACCTAACATTTAAATGTTCTCAAATGCTTCTGTTGCATTAAATGCACAGACACAGGCTTCTGCAGAGGGCTGATATGACCCTGCCCTAGTATTGTTCATGGCAACTCATCACTCTCAATGTAAGAAGAGCTGTCATGAATATTTTACTGCCACATCCACTGCTACATACTTGCTTTAACGGAGACACTGAAGATAAATACACTTCAAATGAATATTAAAAGCTGCTGATCAGTTATCAAAAAATCAGAAAAAGGTGGCATGAGCCACAACAAAAGAGACAACTGGCATATAAATAAATAAGCCATCAGCAGAGGACTGACACTTACTGCTGTTTGGCAGTTATGATCTGTATGTTCACAGCGATTCCGTGTTTTCCCCTGCCGGTTTCCTGAATACTTTAGTGTGTTCGTAGACTCCCACAGCTCTGACCACACGCCATGTCTGAATCCGAAAGAGCATTCTTGTACCAGTGAGCCCCAAACTCCAGCTGTGTGCTTTGTGTTGCCACCAGCAGGTGGAGCCAGGCCCGATTGGTTCACATCCCCATTCCAGTGTGAAGCAGGAAAACCACAACCAAAAAGCTGACACTGAAAGATGGTGCTGTTTCAACCTTACAGCCTACATGTAACCTGCTCTGCTAAATAACTACAAGCCCAATTCCTTTAGCAAAGTGTAGGAAACTGTCTTTCCAAAAAAAGTGTAGGAAATTCTGTCTTTCCAAAGTCATTGCACATTATACTATAATTATAAAAATTACCAATGATCATCATCATAGTCATCATCATCATCATTATTTGGTACAAGTAAGTTGGGTAATAATAATAATAATAATAATAATAATAAAACATGGCAGGAAAGAAAGGGGGAAAGTACAGCTGATTCATTTCTCTTTGATTCAATTTGGCAGGCCTTTTCTCTAACTAAGGTTCATAGGTGGGTCTTGGTTTAACATCAGTAACACAGGTCAACTGACCAGGCACAGGATATAACACCCATCCAAGAACAGGCACTCCCACACATACAATGCAATGAGTCTCAAACTCACCTGAACTGCATATCTCTATATCTCTGGACTGTGAGCAAGAAAATCCACAGAAGTGCAAACCACCTCCCCCACACACACACACACACACACACACACACACACACACACACACACACACACACACACACACACACACACA
>JABJVR010004798.1:0-14284 GCA_025773905.1 Chitala chitala | reverse complement strand
GTGGGAGGAAACCGGAGCACCCGGAGAAAATCCACCAAGCACAGGGAGAACATGCAAACTCCACACACACAGACCCACAGCGGGAATTGAACCTCAGGCCTGGAGGTGCGTGGCGACAGTGCTAACCACCACGCCACCGTGCCGCCTTTCAAGGGGCCCATATTTTAGTTTTATTAATCTTTATTAATAAAGCCCATCTCTTGGGGCAGTAGTGGGTAGTTATCATCCAGCACCTGGCGACCTAAAGCTGAGTGTCCTGCTTCAGGACACACCTGGAGGCTGGAGCAGGATTATAAGCAAGAGACTTTTACCTTCCCGTTAAGTGCTCTGTCCACAGGCAGCATATTATTATGCAATAATAATAATTCCAGTAAATACAATTGTAATTAAAAGCATAGGGTTATGAAGGGAGCCCTGAGCTGGAACAAACAGAGGCCCGCTGGGCTTTTACTCCAGGCTTGGACCTTTGATGGGTTGGTATTCATGTTTTACTGCAGAAACGGTATGGTCTCTGGTGACAGGGAGCTCCTTTCATCTCCGGCGTGGGTGTTACATGATATGAAGCAAGTGCTCTATGTTATATAACTCAGAGTTCCAAAGCACATTTGGCCCCACACGTTTTAGATAAGTGGCTATAGACATGTATAATGCCATGTAGACAACACAATGGTCCCTGGTGCTCCCTAATTAGTTTTTCATTTCTTTTTCACTTTACACCACATTTCGATGTGACCAATTTCTTATAAATTAACAAACATCAGTTTGGCAAAGTTGCACAAAACAACTAATTTTGATATACCTGCCAAGAATTTGCACAAAAGTGGCAACCTGAAAATACACTTTTCAACAATAAAGGTGTGTTTATGTTACAATCTATTTATGGTTACCTTGAGAAGGACCTGGGCGGGTACACCTAAAACTAAGTCATTCATAAGCAATTCAGGGTCACAGGAAGCCTGGAGCCCATCCCAGGAAGCAGGGCAGGGGACACCCTGGGCAGGCTGCCAACCCATCACAGGGCTGCTATTATTATTATTATTATTATTATGTGCAGAAAACAATGGGGCACACTTGAGTTCATAACTACGATTTTTTTTGTGCATATGCAAACTGATTCCTGATTCTGATGAACATTTAGCATGAAAACTTGACAAGGTTTCACACACAAGATCGCAGATGCTAGGCTGACGGAGAGCTAACCTTCTTCTACTTCCTGAACCTTGTGCTGATATTGGCAGTTAGCACACTGCAGTAGGATGCCACAAAATGCTTTCATCACAGGGTGGTTATGTTCAGCCTCAGTTCTCAAGTAATAGGTATAGTACTGAAATCCTGTAGAGGAGTAAAGTCAGAAATGTGAAGTATTGGCCATACATTGTTAAAACCTTACTTTTCATAAAGAATATACTGTACGACCCAGCAGAATAATGCTGTCCACAATTACAAGAATAGCGGCTTCTATGCATATTTGAAATAATAAAGTATTTTAGACTGTATCTTTGTTATAATCAGTAATAAGCATAGACTAATCATATTTCTATAAATTTTTTCATGTATTATTTACAATAATTAATCTTAAGAGTAAAAGTAAACTTTTCAAAAAAAAAAAGAAGGTGACTGATTTTTTGCAAATGTGAAAAAACATGAAAACGAGAACAGAAGGATAAATGGAAACTCAATATCAGTGATCGGTTATGTGAAAAAGAGGGCAGCAATGGGATTGGATGGGTCAACTCACCGGGGTCAAAGGTCTCTACTCCACAGTGCAGCAGGCTGGTGTCCAACCTGCTCAGGTGGATGATGTTGAAGAACCCAGTGATGACCAGTCTCCACATTCCCAGCAAAACCCCCCAAAGTATATTCACCAGGAAAAGGAGGTAGGTTAGCAGGACAAGACCACACCTGGTAAGAGGGTGGGAATGTTCAAAGTTTTACCTTAAAGATGATAAATGGCTTTGTGGTGATCATTGTGCCGATGGACTGAGTGTGAAATTAGTCTCACCTGTGATTTACATATCTTGTTCCTTCACTATTTTTAATGAAGACAGTCCTTGCAGTGACATACTGAACGACCCCTGTCAGGAACATCATCAACCAGAAGGGCCTACGATATACGACAAAGCTAGCACATCTATAACAAACACCATGTCAACATACAAACATTACAGAGCATCACTGAGGATGGTGACACCACGCAGACGGTACTCACCATGTTTTAGTCAAAAAGCGAACGATGAAGAGGTTCTGTCCATACAAAATTGGGATGATTATGTAGAAGACTGAGAGCATGAAGCAAATGAAGAAGACTAAGGTCTGGATGATCAAGCCTACAAAAATGATGGTGATGGACATGAGAACATGGAAAGCTGGATCAGCAAATATCTACTGTCCTCATTTCTTATCTGATAAACAGCACTGTGTGGCACAAGCAATTATGAAAATAAGTAACATTTTACTACTAAACAGATTAATGCAATACTGAATATTGAATGGGAACACACAAACACTTTGTGCTTTAAGCCAACTAAATAGAATACAAGTAATAATATATGATTTTAGTCAATCTGTAACATAATTAAATTATAACACAATTTTTTTGCTGGTGAAGATAAATAATCCTATTTACAAATCTACTGTAACTCTACAAAAACCCAATTGCTTTAGTTATATAACATGCTCAGAGTCATGGTAAGAAACCCTTCCTGATGCCACCCTTCCAGGCATGTCCACACACACACACACACACACACACACACACACACTCTCACAAAAAGGAGCAATTTGAAGTTCCCAGTCTACCTAACTCACATCATTTTATAATGTCAGAAGAAACAGGAGAACCAGCAGTAAAGTAATGTGTGTGCTGTGAGAACATGCAACTCCACTAACACAGCATGGAGCACCAGGTAGTCCCCAAACCTGGAGCTGAGAGATGACAGTGCTCTCATAGAGCCACAGTGCTCTCACAGTCACAGTGCTCTCACAGAATGACTGTGCTCTCACAGAGCCACAATTCTCTCACAGTCACAGTGCTCTCACAGAATGACTGTGCTCTCACAGAGCTACAATGCTCTCACAGTCACAGTGCTCTCACAGAATGACAGTGTTCTAAAATGGATTTAATTAGGATTTTTTTTATCAACAATGTACGTTAAGGAGGTCAGAATTTGGGATGTTTACTTTATAACAAAACCTTAATTTGTGCTTTTTCAGAAGTTGATCTCAGACCTGTTTTGATAACTCTTTGGTTTTATGACTGCTGTTTAATATAATCTCTGATAAATCTTGAGCCTTACAAAAACAAGTATACAGTATTTACCTTAAAGTCATGCAGCAGTTTAACTGTATACAGGTGGACTCCATCTGACTACGTGGCGTCTAAAGACAAATGTTAATTTATGGATTTAACAACAAAAGGAGTTACTATTAATCTAATAAAGGATTTTCAGTTTTTTTGTTTGTATTTTAAAAACTGGATTTTTTTCTACTTGAACATCATGGACTGTTAATATAGACCACTATTATGAAAACCGCAACCGTCATGTGGCCAAGCAGGTGGAAACTGACTGACTGACACATGATTGGCTCTGTATAGAGCATCCTAGAGAAGCTGCAGAGTGGTGAGTTACCCAGGCAGGTGAGCGCTGCTTGGAAGCTGGAGAAACGCATCCAGCTCACAAGAGCTGAGCTGGTAGGGTAATCTGCTCTCTGGCGGATGTGCACATTGTGAATTTCTCCTCTGTACAGCCTCCTCAGGTTGGTTCTGAACACAAATACAAGAGCGCTTCATGTACTCAACATCAGCCTTCCATGTTGAAGCTCAATGCAACGAAGTGTGAACACAGCTGATGTACTAGATACACAGCGTTTCGCATGTCAACTGCACCATTTTCCTTCACATTTGAGAATGGGGTTTATGTTTCTGCCAAGAATTTATTCCATATAACAGATGTCTATGAAGATTCTCACTCATCCAGGTCATGATTATCTCAAGTGCTAATCAGTGCCAACTGGACTTGCTTGGAAATCTTGAAGACTTTTCACCTCTCATCTGAAAAGTTTCTTCAGGTCTAACTAACTGGCTGGGAGTGGCAGGTATACAAACTGTGTTTAGCTGTTAAATTGGAAGGCTCAAGATTGAGATTCCATATAAAGATTTTACAGTCACTCTGCTATACAGCAGATGATTTTGCACAGAGTACAATATATTTTCAAAATATAACTATACACAGGTCATCTTCGATTTTCATCTTCAGTTAACATCCAATTAAAGCTTGGTGTGTGTGTGTGTGTGTGTGTGTGTCAATGGGCTATATGTGACATAAATCGTGCAGTAAGTACAGAAATGTCAAAAAAATTTAATTCTAAAAGCACACATTCTTGATTTCTCAGTATATAAGGAGTCTAGGGCAAGCTGTGCTTACCTGTGCAAAACCATGGACTTCATAAGCATGGTGAGTGTGATCAGACAGGACACGCTTGTTGCACAGATGTAGCATGCTAGTAAGACAGTTACACAGTACATGACGTGTGTTCATTATGATTCTGAGACATGACATGTGACATCATAAGTGGCAGCTTTGATTTTTATTGGCCTGCTGCTACTGGCTATCTGGACCCAGAAGGGTACGTGTTACAAAGTAACCTACAAGAAGGGGCCCTTCACTTCTGTTACTATAGAGATTCATTACAGCAATCAATGCCACTCATTCTGAAATAGAATACCATGCAGTTTTTCACTTTGCTCAGAGATTTTGTCACAGCCACACTTGGGTTCTGAGGCATCCACTCACCTTCCACACACCAAATGTAGTGTGCAACAATCTTCACAACCTCAGCCCTGTTCTCAGACAAGACAACATTGAACCCAGCCAAGAGATAGGACACATCTTCACCGAGCCCTGCACGTATCTTCTGGAGAGTGGGAATCACGGCTGTTATCAGCAGTAAGGTGACCTGAAAAGGAAGCGTCAGTTCGACCAAACCTGATTGTGAGCTTAAACTGCATCAGGAAAATTTAAATTGTTAAATTACACACAATCAGCCATTGCATAATTATAGTTCTTAAAATCACTAAACAGTATTACTCTGCAGCTTCCGCACTTCTGCCCATTTGATGTCTAACATAAACACAGTAAACATACTGTCCATGAGGTTAAACAGGATTGCTGGCCCTTTCTTAAAGAACATCGAAAACTGCAAGTGCTGTAAGAAGAGTAAACATGCTTTGAGACACCTGAAAAGTGGCTGTGAAGGACACGACCGAGGAGACAGCCAGCAATGTGGGACACCTGAAATCTGGCAGAAACGAGACACAAAACAGTGAAGTTAGGAAACAAGCAAAACTGGTGCAGGCACTGCTGTGTGAAGAGGCCTCGGACTGCTGGCCATCCCACAAAGCCATCCCACAGGGCCGTCCAACAGAACCATCCCACAGAGCCGTCCTACAAAACCATCCTACAGAGCCGTCCCACAGAGCCGTCCTACAGAGCCTCCCCACAGAGCCATCCCACAGAGCCGTCCCACAGAGCTGCCTCACCTTTCTCTGGGATGTAGATGTGAGTTCTCATAGTGTGAGCCACTCTTCTACACAGCTCCCATTGGGCTGTGCTGATGTGGAAAGACAGGGTGTCCCACATGAGTCAGAGGAAATACGTTGCCTACAAAATCAGTCTCCTCTTTGCATGTCCATATTGTGGGTGTAAAATTGCAGTGAAAGTTATGTAAATTCAACTTTGCTGGATGTAGTGCTGGATGTAGTGTGTGTGTGTGTGTGTGTGTGTGTGTGTGAACTTTACCCTGTCTGCTTTCTTAGTTTCTGCAGGAGTTTCCTCCAGTTTAAATTACAGTTTACATGGATCGAAGCACCTGAATTCCTTCTTTGGCATTTGTATAAACTCTACTATTAGACTGGTTTTCACGTATTGGAAGTCTATAGAGTTACTTTCTTTGAGCCCTAGGTTGTATAAGTGGGCTCCTCCCCCCATTCAGTCTTTGTTGTGTCTATAAAAGAGGCCTTCATGTACATGAGGAACAGTCAGACTATGTGACTACTGCTGGCCCAGACACATTATACCACACAGACAGGACACACAGCCCCTGGAGGCTCATATGTCCTTATTTCCCTTGTGATGTCACCTGGAAATACTCAGATTCAAACTCACTACTGTAGTCTGTCACCATGATAACATCAAAATCTGTAATGAACAAGCTGAGTGACATTTAAGGAAGTAGCTGCTGGTTTGCATAGCAGCTACTAGAGTCAACAAAGAGAACATGTCATCAAAATAAGAACAGAAAGTCTTTTTAGACACAGAGCTTTGTGTCTGACTTAAAGTGATATTGACAGGGAATTTTAGGAACCCAAAAGACAACATGCACATTTTTACACCAGGAAATGTTAAAACTAAACGTTTCTCAGAATAAAAAAGCCAGCCTACGAAACAGCTGGAATCTACACGACTAAACAAAAAAAAGTGATACCCCTGAACAAAGGTGCAGGTATGATCATAAGAAAACTTCCAGGTTCTGCTCCTCACAGCAGTTGGTTTCAGATGTACCTCATTAGAAGCCCTGACAACTCAACACCTTACATTCTACTTAGGCTTACGCATGCTGAAAAATACCAGCATGTCTGATATTATTCATAACTCCATAGTGTATATTTCAAGACATCTGTGTACCCCAATCAAAGATGACCTAAACACATTCTTAGATGACTGAAAAAATAAGATACACCTGGGTTTTATCTGTTTCGTCCTGAAGATCTTCTTCACATAATTGCCATAGAAATTACTTTCAATGTCCTGAAGAACAACAGAACTGAATGAGAGACCTTCAACGTCATGACAAGAGCTCTGAAGACTACTTTTGTAAAAACCACAGCTATCAAACTCCTACCGTAAAACCATCGGCTTTTGAAGATCTTCTCATGCCTTCGAACACAAGCAGGGGAAAACGTAAACCAAGATAAGCCAAACAGGCTAGCTGAGGTAGACTTGTAAGGAGTGAGTAGTATTTATACACCTGGAAATCAAAGCAGAGTTAGCGGAAATGTCATTTCACTTGTTTCATCTGCTGGAAAAAGGAAGTAATGTGTGTGGAGGAAACATACTAAGCCATAAATTATAAAGGTGTGTATAGCAACTCCTGAAATGTTTACTTTATCCTGCAGTGCATTATTTTAAAACTGTAGGATTTATTTTCTCAGTGTTGTGACTGCCATGAAAACTGCAGGATGTGTGTGTGTGTGTGTGTGTGTGTGTGTGTGTGAGTGTCTGAGCATGTGCTATACCCACTGTACAGAGACCTGTTATCAGAGCCAGACCTGACAGTAACGCAAAACAAAGAGGATCTGCTCTCAGTACTCTTTTATAGCTAAAGAAGAACACCCATCAACAGGTCCCTTAATTAGTAAATATAATGAAGTTCACCCAAAAGCCAATTATGGTGGTAAATCCAAAAAAACAACAGTTTCTGCATTAATATCATTAACTCTGAAATAGAAGAATCTTTAATTACATTGGCTTTAAACTGGTTATTTTTTGTGAAGTGCTTGCAGTCTGCATGGTGCTTTTAGTGGTAGATGAACTTTCCACACATCACCCTATATGCCATGCAGTGTGTGATGACAAAACCAGAACTGGGTCCACTTAAGTCTTAGAGACATCAAATTCCATTACAGAGCCTATTTCTGTGCCCCAGCGCATTTGTGGTTTGTCAGTAGTACCTCGGCAGTTGTAGGGCAGTCTATCTTCCTCCAGAAAAGGACACTCAAGTGCATCCAGGATAGCAGGGTGCCAAGCATGTGGCTGACCCGACCATGCAGGGATCCACAGAGCAGCAGGGGGAGGTACTGAATGGGGTGGTAGAAAAGTGCCAGGACCCACCAGTGAACTGCAGGACAAAGGCCATTCTGTGCTCAGATCAAAGCTGAAACGTTTATAAAAGGATAAGCAAAACCGCCATTTCCCTGAATTAAAAAATGTGCTTTTAGAAAAAAGAAAGAAATACATACTTCAGAAATATGCTCATATATTAGCATGTTTCTGTCCTCGTGCTGTTTGAAGTGACAAGTTACGCTCTAACTTAACTTCACCCCCCAATCATGGACAGTTCAGCCATTTCTCGTTTATACTGAGGAATTACCCAGCTCCTCTACACAACTTCACACACAAAGAAGCAGTGCTCCGTTAGCGTGCCTTTAGTACAATACAGGACCTTACTCCTGTTCTCTGACGCTGAGTGTCTGATAAAGGGCAGGGGTGTTGGGGCCAGAAGCCCTGCCCACAGCTCACAGAGGAGCAGCCCAAACACTGCCACCGGGAGGCCATTATGGCATGTGTGGTCCATGAAGTTCAGCCAGCTGGGGATGGACAGCAAGAAACACACTCATGATTAAACTGGTCAATCATCTTTACAAGGTCTTCAATTGTATATATAAAAAGGACGATATTAGGTATAGATGTCTGTTTTAACAATAAAAAATAAACCTAACTATACTTATAAGTAAACTGAAGCAGTAAGAATCATTTTGTATATATTTATACAACCTGTTTAATCCATGTTTCTAATTAGAAGTCGTAGAAATGGCTGTTACCTTAACAAACCTGGGGTGCCTCTGTGAAGACCATCTGGTGGTTTCTTCAGCCTATTGACAGCTGCTAAGACTAATATCACAGCAAGCTGGAAAGCAACAATAACACGTATTCGACTGTCTGATATCTTCACATGCAAAACAGCCTTAAAGATTCCCTTCAGTTTACGGAATGTTAAACACTTTCCCCACTGCAGCAGAGTGCTGACAGTCAAGGCAGTTTAGTTAGAATGCAGTTTGATAAGACAAACAGTAATCAGGTACATTATGTATGAAAGAACTCTGATGTTTCAGTCCTATGAAACATTTTATGAAATTTTTATTGATAACACCACTGTAAAAGAACATTTTAAATATCACTACATGTAAGAAACGTACCCATTTGGTTAGCTCAGATAAACATATCACAGCATATAAGCCATTCAAGAAACTACAGTGGTCAACCTTTCTGGGTTAAAATATAAAAGTTTTTTCAAGTACTTAGCATACTACATTAGATTGTATACTGTGCCTTGAAGCAGGCAGTCAGCATAAATTTGCAACAGCTGTTTATCACCAAGTGATACTGTGTGTTGACCATGAAGGTATTACTCACAGACACTGCAGCAAAACATGTGTGGTAGAGCCAGCCATCTACTGTGGCATAACATGGCAGCTCAACTCTGCAACAAGTTACATGGTGAGAAATGACTTTGGTGCCGTTATGCAAAGCAACATTAACACACAGTCTGTGGGACCTATTTAGTAACAATGCATTTTTACAAAGTAAACAATGGCCCTGTATTTTGAAATTGAAATAATTTAATCACAATTCCTGGTCTGTGTTCTACCATGAAAAAGTTTAGGTTTCCTTTCCTTCTTGATCTTGAAAAGTAAAATGCAGCTGTAAACAAGATAAACGTCATTTAGGGAACTGTATTAAAAATTCAATATTAACAAGTTAATTTCTCAATATATCGTATGCAACATAGGCCACAAGACAAGGTGTCAACCCATCACAGGACATGCACTCACACACTCACACTCACACACACACACACACATTAAAGGGTCCACCATACCAGCATGTCTTTGGACTGCAGGAAGAAACCAGAGCAAACCCACACAAACAGAGCTGAAGAGCTAAATTCGAACCCACAACCTAAAGGTGAGGTAGCAGTGCAGCCCACTTAGTAGCAACGCCCCTGCTTTATTAATGTATGGCAAAAACAAGCAGTACTAAAACTGGTCATTCTTATTCCCTCCAAAGAATTTAATATTATATATCAATATACCCAGATAAGCACAACATGTATGTGGAAATGACAAAACTGATTATTTTTGTAGTCTCTTGTGATCGTTGGTTTAAAATAATAATAGAAAAAGTTAAAATGTGACTATAAACAGCTATGCCAAAAGCAGGACATTAAGCAACCCGACATTCTGCAAAGCACCAAAAAATGCCATGAATGTAGGAGGTTGTGTGAAGTCATCCGTGAGGTCACTCTGCTCCGTTGGACTGACTCATCAGGTATGTATAGACAGACAGTCTGTCTCCAGTTTTCTGGTAAAATGTTGTCATTCTGCTGTTCTGTTATATGACGTAATGCTGTCTGCCCTTTTATGCCTGGCCTCTGAATATTTATTGGCCTCAGAATTAAATTCAAGGATGTTACTGCTTACAAATTGCCATTAAGCAGGAGAAGACAGAGTAACACTTACGCTTCTGTAGGGGTGGAGAGGTTTGTATTGTCAAACCACTCTGAATAGTCATAGTCATCCTCCCCAGCTGTAGCATTGGAGCTCACTGTAGACTTCATTTAGCACTCTGAGCAAGGACAATTAAAATGTGTAAAGCAAAGGAGCAGTCTCAACAGAGTGCTGTCATGTCTTCAGTTGTGGTGAGATACCTCTTACAAACCCCGCCCCTTGGTGATCATGTGACCCCTCCACTCACTTCTACAGGTGTCGCTGTGCTAGCTGTGTTCCCTCCCTCCTCCCACTTGCCTTTGGTCCTATTGCTGTCCTCCAACTGTTAAGGTTCTGGGGAGCCTCCATGGCTAGAAGAATGAGAAAGACGCTGAAAGTGTACAACCCAGTGTATTGTGGGATGGAAAGGACACGCAGGGATCAAGATGTACTGGACGTGATAAGAGACACCTTTTGGAGGCTTCTTCCATAACGCCCAGAATATTCCTTAAGGTAGAGTCTCCAGCAAAAATAACAGGAAAAAATTAAATAAAACTACGTCATATGGACACCAAGTTAACATGGGCTTTACAATAACAATAAAAAACAGAGAATATTAAACATACAGTTGCTGTCCAGTTAAAGGACATAACCGTTCACAGGATTTAAAAAAATCAGACACGGCAGCTGTAAAAGAACACTTCTAAAACTGTTTTCATATTTTAATTTATTTCTGAATAATTCCATCAACAGAACCCATCGGCCTTGATGAGCCACATGCGTTTCTTGTCAACACCGCTGATGTGTGGGTCGTTACACTCCTGCTGTTTGTCTGTCTGTACCTTTAAACCCCAGAGGATCTGGGACTCTGGAGCACCTTTACAAGCTCTCTGTGTACCCACTGTGTCACGGGCAGGCAGGCCGTGTTTCCTGTGCCAGTTGCACTGCAGCATTGCGGCAGTGTTGTGCTGCTTTTTGCCACCCATCTCAGTGATCTGGCCACAGGGACACACAAGCTGCTCAGTGGATTATTTCTGTTACTTCACAGTAGCTGTTGTGAAGGTCTGGAATAATTTTAACTAACAGATTTAGTGACTCTGCTTGATGGTTTTCTTGAACTTGCAGTTGGTCAGCCATCTTCAGGGATGTCACGTATCAGTTCGTAACAGTGTGCACGATCATTTCCGTAAAACATGTGTGAGAGAGATTTAGGTAGACATCATAAAAGCATTTATTTACAATGTCAGGTATTTAAATATCAGTCAAAACAATTAAATGATAAGCTTCAGGTAGTGCCTCGTGAATGAGTTCCATGGTGGTTGTAAAAGGTGCCCATCTTTCAACTTCTACAAATAAAATTACATAAAGCTCCAACTGAACAAAAGCACAACTTAATTACAAATAAGATTTTAAACTACTTAAAGTCTATAATTCTGACTAGATTTCAACAGAAAATGTCACAGACAGACTGTGGTGTAACCAGTCTAATGCTGAGCATGACTTCATCTTACCTCTGCAGATAACACAGATGAAGATAACACAAACGAAAATAACGCAAACAAAGATAACACAAACAAAGTGGGCATTTTATGTGCAGTTACCAATGCTGTTAACTGTATCTGCATGCAAAACAGAATTTGTTAATCTACAATTTGTCAAAGTTTTCCTGCAACACATACTGCATTATTTATGTATAGCAAGTGTTAGGAGTTTGTTGCCAAAGGGTAATTTTTAATCAATGTACTCTGCTCTTATCATGAATAAAAAATTATACAATTCAACCTGTTCTACTGAAACACTTGATTAGATGAAAATTAAGAGGGTTTAATTGATTTATGTTGCAATTTTTAACAAACTTGTGGAGTCCTTGTTAGCTCAATCACCCACTGTCATTAAAGCATTTTATGCAAAAGTTTAGTCTTAATCCAACCACAAAAATTCCCATTTATTGTAATTATAATGACCTACTGACACAGGACAGCTCCTATCACTGTATAAGTCTATTTGCATCGCTTGTCACCTGTACAACTACTGAGAACTGACATATGAAAATGAAGCAGGAAATAAGCACCAAATGAAGCAGGAAATAAGCACCATCCTACAGACAATTCTCCACTATACACAAAGCAAATTAAAAAGAAATGCCTAGCCTAATACCAGAAACCAATCAGAGACAGGAGCTAAAACTAGTCTAAATATACAGCCATTTTGAAGGTGCCAATGTCATTACCCTTGCTTTTAGGTACAGAAGGGAGTGTGGCTCAGAGAACAGGCCACCTTGCCTTGTTATTCAGGCACACATTCTCAGTTCTAGAGGGTCACCATCACCATTATCTGGAATCGCTATCTACAGCATAGATCTGCACCAGCCCTTCCTTCCGCTAGTGTTTGTTAGTATTCCCTTGCTGTGTTACCACGGCGACTTTCAGTGTCTATGATATGATCTGTTAGTTTTCCAGTTCCATTGTAAGATGGTATTTGTCCATTGTGCTGTTTTGTCTGCAACTTTAGGTGGTTGTTTTGCCAGAGCATAAGGAGTTAACCTTACTTATCTTCTGTTGTATTTCATGCTAAATGGTATGTATCCAAATCATATGACAAACTGTTTAAACAGTTTATGCAATATACAATAAACCATTTTTACCAAGGCAAGGCACTCAAGTAAATTGTAAATGGTCTCCACACTTCCACTTGTGAGGGCTTGAGTTTATAACATTTTTGTAATAAATGAGCAATGCAGACTTAAACATCAGCTCAATATTCCATGCAGCTTGCTACAAAGGAGATTTTTATAAAGCAAATGCTACAAAACAGATATTTATTTCTATGCAGAAAATGTACTTGGCACCTCATTTATCATTGGTGTGTATGATAAATGTAACCTTTTGCTTAGAAATTATCAATATTTGCATTAGAATGCATGTACATCTATGTACAAGTCTGTCCATGTGTACAAACAATCCCTGAGAGGCAAAACATAATTAATTTCAGTGATTTTCAACCTTTCTTTCACTCTGGGAACAGAGACACTGAAAAAAATTTTAAATATTATAGTATATCAGACTTCAGTTTATTGCTCAATGATTGATGAGTTCATACACAATTTATAGCTACTTTTATCTCCCTAGTTAAAAAAAAAAGATTTCCCCATATCCAATTAAAGCATAAATTCATGTATTTTACTGCAGACAGGCAAAATTTTTTTTTGCTGACCAGCGGTTGGGAAACACTGGTTTATTTTATGCATTACTGTCATAGTATCACATTGTTGTTTTTTTGCACTGTACAAATTCACCATGTTTAGTTTGCTCAGTAGCTTCCTGTCCATGAGTTTGCAGGACAGCGTGGGCCAACACTCCTTGTTCCTGGTGCACATTAACTGTCTGTTTGTGTCTGCAGTATGCCTACTTATTTATTGCTATGCAAAATCTATTGTGTAAGTATTCTAAGTTTTATTTAATGCTTCCTCTCTTGCTGCATACTTCAGCTGTCAGCAGTGTTAGGCTCTCAAAAAGCTACAGATAATATACTATATCAGAAACTTCAGGCAGCTTCTCAGAATTTCCACATTTATAATCCTTAACTGATTGGTGTTAAGTGACTAAGTAACACAAACAAGTCCCAACGATTTACCAGATATCAGATAAGTTTTATTTAACTATATATTTTACTGTAAAGAAACAGGAGTGCACCACATTTAATTTGTGCTGCACAAACTGAGATGTTAGTATCTTTAAAATTTTAGCAAAGAATATTATCACATCTACTATAGAATAATTAGGACTGTTAAAAAAAGAATGTTAAAATATTGAAAACTTTATGAAAATTATTAAAGAATACAGAACTAAATCCTGGAAATGCTCTTTCCAATATATTCAGTGTTTACAAAGAACTACCAGAAAATAAAAACAATAAGAACCCGAGTGGTGGTGGGAAAATTAGTGATTTAAAAGTCCTTTGTTCTTCTCTGTTCCATCCCTATATACATTCCCCCACCACGATGTGTTTAACAAGGA
The DNA here is from genome assembly GCA_025773905.1 of Chitala chitala. Classification (NCBI taxonomy): domain Eukaryota; kingdom Metazoa; phylum Chordata; class Actinopteri; order Osteoglossiformes; family Notopteridae; genus Chitala; species Chitala chitala. The sequence continues at coordinate 4 of JABJVR010004798.1, read as the reverse complement.
CCAA
>JABJVR010004797.1:0-14286 GCA_025773905.1 Chitala chitala | reverse complement strand
CCCAGGGCTTGTTGTTGGAGAAACACCGTACCCTCCGTGTTGGCACAGTGTTCTCCACACAGAAGTTAATATAATCCATGATGCAGTGGGTCAGGCTGTTGATGTCATTACCATGACAGCTGCACAGTGTCTCCCAGTCCGTAGACTGGAAACAGTCTCTGAGTCTCTCACTGGCTTCCTCATTCCACACTTTCACAGACTTCTGTGCTGGCTCACTTTTCACCCTGGGTGTGTATTCAGGGAGCAAATGAACCAGGTTGTGATCAGAACGACCAAGTGGGGGGAGGGGTGCAGAGGTGTATGCGTCTTTAACATTAGCATACAGTAGGTCTAGCGTCTTGTTTACCCTGGTATGGCACTTCACATACTGAATAAAAGTAGGAAGAGTGGCAGAGAGCGAGGCATGATTAAAGTCCCCACTGATCAGAAGGAGAGACTGTGGGTGTAGAGTCTGCATGCGAGTCACCATGCCGTGCAGTAATTCACACGCAGCTACCGCATTGGCAGAGGGAGGGATGTACACGTTAAACACAGTAACATGCAAAAACTCCCTCGGGATGTAATAAGGTCGGATGCCGATAATAAGTAGCTCGATGTCCTTATTGCAGAGCTGTTCCTTAACACAGATGTGCGCTGGGTTGCAGTTGTTGATAAACACCGCCAGACCCCCGCCTTTCCTCTTTCCGATTTTACCTTCAGCCAATTTCAGATTTTAATTGAACTTTGAATCTAAATTAAAATTTTCTGTAACCACTGTGTGAATCCAGAAATTCTCAACAAGCTCTATTAATTTTTAGTGAGAGTTTTAAAAAACATGACACAGATTTACTGATGTTGCTTCTTAACAGTTTTTAATAGAGAGTACAGCCCAGTGTGTCTTGGGGACCATACCACACTGTAGTAGCAAACCAAGTCAGAAACAGGAAATTCCCTACAAGCCGTTGACATTCATATGTGTTTGCATGTTGTGATATTTACCAGGCTGTCAGTCCTGTTTCCTCCCCAAAGATATCACAAAGCTGTCAGGTCACATGACACCTTTAGTCACTTATGTACTACTTCATGCTGCTGTTCTCTTCTGCAGACTGCTAGACAGTGGTTTATTATTGGACTTCTTTCACTGCTGTCTGTCTATACGCTAGTATTTTGTAGAGGTGAGTACAATGGCAGGTGTGTATTTGAAGAAGTACAGATGTGACAGGAAAAGTGAAATACAGCATCTCCTAACTTCGTGCTGCATTTTTTAGGGCTGGAGACAGTGTTGTGGTTGGATCAGTTTGCACATCTGGTAAGTCTCAATTCTGTGATAGTTAAAGTGCTCAGAATTTTCAGGAAGTACCTTTTCTAACTTGTTCAAAAATTTTAAAAATAAAGGAAGCATTGTTGTTATGTTCTATTTTATTTTCCTAATGTCTATGGAGATTCTCAGTCATCCAGGTAAGGTTATCTGGACGTTTAGTCATGTCAGCTGGACTTCAGTCTGACTGAAGAAGCCTTTTAGTAAAAGGTGAAACGTTTCTGCATAAATGAGAAAGAAGTCTCGTGAAACTTCACAACACATAGGAAGGACAATGCAGTATAAACCACTTCCTTAAGTAATACGAACGAAACATTCAGCTCAATTATAAGAACACCTGCTTGTTACCAGAGAACATATTGTTCCCAACTCCATTGTAAGGGTAAGGATAACCGGTTATTCAAAGAACACTTTAATAATAGCGGAGGGAAAAAAAATAACGCATTTACACCACGCCTCTCTACTCCAGAACGCGGGGGGAGGGGGGGACACGTTATTTTCATTTTATTTGCGGGTTACATCAGCATCAACATCAGTCCCAAATGACTGTTTGCTAGACTGAAAGGTTAGATCCCGCACAACGTTCCTTTTTGCTTTATTTCTCTGTGTCGCCATCTCACCACGCAAAAAAGGGTTAAAATTCTTCAGTATATATGCAAGCAGGAGCAGCACGGCGGTGTGATTACCGCTTCCCAAGATGCTAAACTGGATAAGGTGGTTTAGCATCCGTGGATGGATGGATATGCAAGCAGGTGATTTGCATAACCACATGTGGTTGTTTCAGGGTGGCAATCGGGGGACCTTGTTCTCGTTTGCACGGTTCCAAGATAAATGTGTTTTATAATGTGGAAATTGCGTACTGTTGTGTGTACGCTTATTTTCACGTTAGAATCGTCGCAGTTTTATAAATATGACAACAGGACAGACTACCTGCCTTTGCGACAAATGGCTACAAACAATAGACCTACTGTTCCTTTGCATGTGGCAAGTCTTCCACAGTCACACAGCAGAGCACATGGGGGCAAACATGGTTGTTCAAAATGAGGTGTCAGCTGACAATGCATAAATGTGTTTTGTCTATTCATAAATTTAGTGAATAGGTCTTTATTTGCTCCATATGGGGGGCTGTATAATTATGTCAGTGTTTTGATCTTCACGTTGACCTATTCAGTGCTTATACGTAATGGCACTGTTATTCAGCGGCAACATTTGGTGTAATTACTAATTAATTCCAGCAGATGTCCCTAGTGTGTAGCGTTTCAAAATCTTCGAAACTAACCTTTTTCGCCCCTTTTTTCTGTAACCGCTTTGGCCTGTATGATGGAAATATTTTGCCGAAAATAGAGTTCAGTAATTTTTTATTCTTTTAAAGGTTCGAACAAATAAGTAGTGTCCGCTGCAGACCAGTTTTGCTTTGTTGCCTCCATGTTTCTGTCTCTCCCGAAAACACGTTACTGTACCTAATGTGAACCCAATGTGGGACAAGAATGAGCAGAAAGAATATATTGTAACGGCAACAGCTAGCCATGAGTCGAACACAGAAGTGCGATTGCCAAAACCTTTTATTTAACGTGTCCTGACAAGGACATTTGGGCCAGATTGCAAAAGGGAACACTCACCCACACACACATTCACACCAGGGATTTGGGGCAAAGGGTCTACACGCATACGACCAAACACACTCAGGGTGGAACGTAACTAAATTACAAGGGTTGCCGGGAAGGTGCATAATCGCCCTTCCCGGCTGCCGACCATTGGTCGTGGCACCGACATTACACAGCCCCCTCTTCAACAGTCGACTGTCCCGGCAACTCACACACCCACCACGCCACCTTTGTCCATGACACTGTCCATTAGGCGTGGTAGAAAATGCCGGTGCTCGCGACTGGGGGCCGAGTTCCGCCTTGGTGCAGGCAGCCCTGGATCGGGGGTTTTGGGGAGGACCTAGGGAGCGTTGGTATGGGCCCTTCCTGCAGTGCCGCCCGCCAACAGACTTGTTTGGAGCCTGCCTCTGTGCTGCAACAGGCTCCTGTCCCGCGTTCTCTGCCTCCCCCTATGCGGTACCAGGCTCTTTCCCTGCGCTTTCCGCCTGCCCCTCCAGGTGCTGACCCTGTGTCTCCTGCTGTGACTGCAGTGAAGCAGCATTCGCGCGGCGGTGCCGCCTGTCCCCCCGCGCCCTCCTCCTGCGTTTGGGGTTCTCTCCTGCAGGCGGGTCAGCAGCATTGGAGTCAGCAGGGGACTTCCTGGCATGACCAGTAGGGTGCCTCTGGGGCTGATGTGCAGGTGCAGTGGACAGGGGGATAACGGTGTTCCCCAGGTGCAGCGTGTGCCTCTGTAGGTCCAGGATGACATGCTGCTTGACAAGGAGGTCCATCCTGATGATGCACTCGTCCCAGATGGGGGCTATCCAGAACTCGTGCATAATGGATGCTTCTCCCAGCAGCACACGCACACGCCTGCGCCCGACCATGGTCACCGTCTCTCCCATCACCGAGCGCAGGCGGGCCTGGGGTTGTCCCTCGCAGTCCATGGGTGTGTCTCTGGGAGCAAACCTGGTCTGGTGAGGGAGACCGTGGCACCGCTGTCGATGAGGGCGCAGCAACGGACGCCTTCAATGCTGCAGTGCAGGGACGGGCTGAGCAAATCTCCCAGTCGACCCACTTCGAAGGGGGGTTCTTCGCTGCCGGCCCCTCTACAGGCCCCCGACTGTGCTGGGAATGGGGCTGTACATACGGGCGCCTTGTGTCCCCGTTTTCGGCAGCGCCAGCAGAGCGGTCCTTTGCCCCCCCTTCTCTCGCTGTCACCTGCGCTCTCTGTCCCATGCTGCAGCTGGCACACCTGCTTGTTCTCGCCGTTTTCCCCCTCCTCCTGCGCTGTGCACACAGCGGCCGTGGGTTGGGGGCAAGGCATGAGAACCGCCTTGATCCACTCCGCCTCTGCGAGGGCGTGGTCTATGCTGCGCGGGGAGAGAAGGCGGACTTCTTCCTGCAGGCACTGAGGAAGCAGCACTGCTAGGAACGCTTATAGCGCCAGGTCTTCCTGCACGCCCGGAGTGTAGGCGGGGTATGCTTGCCTGGTTAGTGCATTGATGTCCGCAGCCAGGACCCTCAAGCTCTCTCCCTTCTGCCGCTTCCAGGCGTTAAGCAGTTGGCGGGTGCTCTGCTCACTTCTCCTGTCCACAAAGCGGTGGCGCAGCGCTGCTTTCAGGTCCCCCAGGCTGTGTCTGGACTCAGCTTCCAGATCTAGGAGTACCTGAAGCGCCTTCCCCTCCAACGTGAGACCGAGGCGGACCACGACGGTCTCTTCGGTCCAGCCATTAGCCGTGGCTACCAGCTCCAGCTGGACCTCGTATGGCTCCCAAGGCTGCTCGCCATTGTATTTTGGGAGCTTGAGTGGCGCTGGCGTGTCCGCGGCAGCTCTCTGTTCTGAGCGGCACCCCTCAGGCTCCTGGGATACGCTCGCGTCCTCCGCTGCAGTCAGCCGGCGCTGTGGCGTGTTTCGCGCTGCTTTGCTCGGCGCACGTCTCTCGCTGGGGCTCGCGATTCTGCTTGGCGCCCTGAGCTCTTCTCTCATGGCTAGCTTTAGCCGCTGGAGTTCTTCTTCGATACAACATGTATCGATCCCGCTCCTGACACCATTGTAACAGCGACAGCTACCCATGACTCGAACGCAGAAGTGCGATTGCCAAAACCTTTTATTTAATGTGTCCTGACAAGGACATTTGGGGCACATCGCAAAAGGGAACAGTCACCCACACACACCAGGGATTTGGGGCAAAGGGTCTACACGCATACGACCAAACACACTCAGGGTGGAACGTAACTAAATTACAAGGGTTGCCGGGAAGGTCCATAATCACCCTTCCCGGCTGCCGACCATTGGTCGTGGGACAGACGTTACAATATTTATTCCAACAAGATGGAAACGGTTGGATCAAGTGTTTGGATTGGGCCGAATCTGGCTAGTCGCGATCCAACTGAGGTGGTTACATGATGCATTATTATACTGAATGAGTCATTATTCTGATTAAAAGTGGAATATCAGGGTCCATGTAAACGCAGCTAATTACTACCTAATTGACTGAATTGTCATGGCAGAGTCAGGCAAACGTAAAGAGGAACACAGAACATTCTTACCTGAATGGGAGGACTTGTAATTTTTTTTGAATGGAACGGTAAAGGCTTCTGCTTGATATGCCAGACTTCACTGTCAAATTTTAAACCTGGAGCACCATTTCACCTAACTCCATGCTAACATCGGCCAGGAGTTTCCCAAAGGCACAAACTTCGCAAGATAAACAGGTTGAAATGTCAGTCAGGGAAGCAGACTCAGGTTTCCAGAAAATGTATGAAGCACTCAGAGCATTTCTCATGTTAAAAAGCCATACAGTGAGGGGGAATTTGTAAAGTTGTGCCTCAGAGATGTTGTTGCTATAGTCTTTTCTGAAAATGACACTTTGAAATGCTCAGTGTCAGACCTGCACCTGTGAAGGCACACTGTTGAGCAGAGAATATTGATTCAGTTGCATACAGATCTTGAGAAATACCAGTATTTAGATTAGTCTTGTGATGTTCAAGATAAGGGAATCATGTTTATAGCTAAGTATATTTGTCATATACAAGGAATTTGTCCTCTGCATTTAACCCATCCCCTTGGAGGGGGGGGGGAAGAGAAGAGAATAGCCATACATGGTGCCTAGGGTGTCTTACTCAAGGACACACCTGGCTAGGATTTGAACCAGGGATCAGGATATCTTCCACCTCCCAGCCCGATGCTCTACCCATTGAGCCACCAGATAGCTCTTAAGAGAGAGACCACATTTGTCAATATTTGTATTGTCTCAATACAACTGCTCAACATTGTGCTATTAAAAGATAGAACTGAATTTGGACCACATCATGAAGCCTGTGATAGAAATTAATTTTACTTCATGCAAAGTGTTTTCACATTTGTCTTCAAATCAAGCTCTTCCAGACTCATCTTCAATAGGTAAGGTGCACACATGTTTCCTCCTTGTTGAAGGCAACACTCTATGCGAGACTAGTTGGAAATCTGCAGCAGAGTTTTGAGGATAAATTTTGCAACCTGAAGCAAAAACGGCCACAGATCACATTCCTCATCAACCCTTTCGCTGCTGAGTTGGATTATTTAAAAGCCCCTAAACTGTGGTAAGAAAAGACTTATGGGAAAACTGATAATTGTCAATCTAATGTATTTTTGTAGCGACCGCTGTATGTTTTAGCAGGTCGGCTGCAGTGACGGTGATGTCACCCCCAGGGGTCGTGACAAGAGTCTGATTAGCTCCTGGAGCTGGACACTTAAGTCTTTGGCTTAGAGGGCTAATCCTCCTGTCTGGTAGGCAGTAATGGTTTTGACATCCACCTCCCTCAGTCTGTTACAATATAATGTAGTGTTACTAGCGCCTCCCCTGATCAAGTCTATTGCCAACCCCATCGGATATAATTCTTACTACTATGCATTCTATACCGTAAAGATGTGTTATGCAAGACAGCAGTGTGAGCATACAGTACACCTTGCAGTACATCAAAAGTGACATTTGTCAATTAAAATATTGGAAGGCAAATGTAACTACAACTGACCTCCAGAATGATACCAAATAAGGTTGATTATCATACTTTAGCCAAACATCTTTTCATCATATTTGGTTTAATAATTTGGAAGAAAGTCCCCCACTGTTATAACAAAAAAATTTTCACTGCTATTACTTACAAGTCAATGTTTCCAATAGGTCTGGGAGCAAGTTGATTTTTTTCTAGTATATGATATTTATATACAAATCATGCAAAATACATGCCTTTGTCTATAGTGGTTGGATTGAATACCCAAATAGATACTAAATAGAAGTTGAAGTATTTTGTATTCATTCTGGTTTTGTTTTTCTAGATAAAATCACCAATATGAATAGTAATTATGCAACCCCCTAATTAGAAAATCCGAGCAGTTATACATATTAGCTGATAGCAGAGTGCTACAGTGGGTGTGGCCTGCCTTCAAGAAGACCTAGCAATTTACAAAGATCCCACCTAAATCAGGCACAGTGATGGCTTTAATTTTAATTCTGTGTTTGTTTTTGGTTGTAAATTCCTTTACAAGTCTAGGAGCAGTGCTGCTGTAAAATGTGCTATTGAACTGAATTAAGAATTCACAATATGAATAATATGCAACAGTATAACTCCTGGCATTTTTGCATTTTGGATCCTTGAAGACAGTTGCTATATAATATTTGTGTGTGTGTGTGTGCGTGCGCGCGCGCGCATGCGCATGTGCCCGTGTACGCCCACTTACAAAGGTGTTGTATTGTAGAGGGACAGTTATTTTTTAATTTAAAATTTTTTCCATAACTGTTTTATGTTATAACCAATTTCATGTTTGCAGCACTATAATGTATAAGAAATCTGTGATATTACCAGGAGCATAGCATTAATGATAATGGTACCGATATTTCAAAATATTAGAAAATATCAAAACTACAAAAATAAGTATCTTATATTGCTTTTGTTCTCACAGAGTCCACCTGCAATGGCAAGACATATCTTGTGCTACTTGCTCCTTACCCAGTGCTGGGTCTCCATTTGTACCATTGAAATCTTGTACACATTAGAGGACCTTCAACGCACTGGGTTTGGCCAACCTCATCCTAGACACGGACGGATGCTCCTGCGGTGGCTTGCACAAAGTGGCATCACAGTTAACAGCAATGGAGTCATGCGAGCCAGGTTCAACAGGCACCAGTATGGGCTTCATTACTACAGCAACTTCGAGAATGTTTTTCCAGTGCTGGAGCGTGGGCAAGAGTACTATGAATTGGGAAATCTGAATTCTCCTGGGGCCTGTAACCTACCTGAAAATATCAGGTCAGCTTATGAGAAACGTGGCACGCAAAACTCATATATGTATAATATGGACCGCGTTATAATCCAGTTTAGACAGAACTCAAACGAGATTGAAGCATTGTATATAACTGAGCATCTCCGTTGGTCTGCAGATTTTAACAGGGAACGTACCTACAGGGTTAGTCCAAGACTTATCCGACATTTGCAAATGGACACACACAATGTTTTTTTTTCTTTTCTTAATTTTTTATTCTTCCTTTTTGTGATTTTCTGTATTATATATCTATTACTTTTAAGTCACTCAAATGGAAAGTTGGGTTAATACTTCTGTATTATTTTATTCAGGGGCATCGATCACAAATTTTTTCAAGGGGCCATTTTGATTTGGGAAGGCACTCTTTTTTTCTCTATCTGTCAGTAGGGTAAAATAATGACACAGAAAAAATGCCATACACATTCAGCATCCATTAACCTAAACTGATTTCTTCAAACAAGCAAATCTGGAAAAACAAAATGGAGGGGATACATGCCATCATATTACATTAGTACAAACAGCACTGAAATTTAATGTTTAAATCCTTAGAAGAAAGGAATGTATTTCAGTTTTTTTGTCTAAATAAAACAAATTTGTGAATATAATTCTGTCTTTAGGTACTGGTCTAATTCAATACAATAGGGTCTGTGCTCTCTGGACTGACAAAGAGTAAACTGCACATGTATAATACAATGCTAATGGTACATTAACCTATATAAAAAGGATGTCCCTGTAGGCATGATTTTTTTTTTTTTTTGCACACTTCACCTCCTTGTGCCACTTCTTCCTTCATGTTTATTACAGTCAAAGAACTCTAAGAAAACATAAGGAGCGCTAAAGAACACATCCATACATGGCATGGTTCTGCATTTATCAATATAATTTCAAATGCCTCTTGCCATAACTGCACTTTTCTGCCATCAAGCAGCAAAGAAAGGCACTGCATGCTGGATGCAATATAAAGGCCAGTACTCAGTTATATCCTACATTCATAATAAAGAGATCCTGAAACTTTTACTATCACAAAGAGGTAACACATTATCACCATGTGCAACATGTTATGATTTACTTCATTTGGACTGGATTTGGTTATGGTTTTATAAAATCCTTCTGTATATGTCCCAGTAAACCTCAGCTTTCTGAATAGTTCAAATAAACACAAGACAAAAGGTTAACTCTACTCTTTTACAATAATAATAATAATAATAATAATAATAATAATAATAATACTCCATTTATAGATATATCAGTGCTGTTAAAGTTAACACAACAACCCAAACTTCACCTGTTCTTTAGCAGTTCTCTAGCATTGAGTTAGTTAAGGCCAGCTAAACAATGGATTAAGAAAAAGGCATTTTGAATGGCAAGTTCAGTTGCAAAGCCCTGTCAGATTGCTGTGTTGACAAGACCAAAGTTGTTTGCAGTTACTGTTGATGTGAACTGAGTAACCACCAAACTAGACTACATCTAGGGTCTCATTTATAAAAAGGAATACACACGTTTTGCTTGTACACTTTTTATGCAAAAGTCAGGATTTATAAAAGTAAGCCTGAAATGAAAATTGACATATATTCCCTCAAACTTTGGCCTATGCATGCACAACGTTTGGAGAAAGTGGGAAAGGACTGCACCCTCTGACCATATAAAGAAATTCAACAAAACTCTTCAACACCCATGTTCAGGGGCAAAGGTCCTGCATAACATCAGAGTAACAGCAAATGTAATCATTGTCTGAAGTTTAATTACATTCACTTTATTTTTCTTGATCAAGCAGAGCATATTCACAAATATAAGTGAATTTGTATCTTAGTATTTTTACATAAATTGGCATAGCTAATAATCAGTTGTTATTAGTTAACATTATTAGGTATTGGTTAATCGTTAGTCGAGAATTAACACGTGTGAGTCACTCCCTGGAATCAACATGGGTATAAGTATTATCTGACCATACCTCTGTTGTTAGTCACCCTTGTCCTTCTCATGTGTTGTAAAGTTTTACGTAGTCTGACAGTCAGCCAAGCTCCATTCAGTGTTTAATCAGAATGGGTCAGGTAGTGTCCCGATTGTTTTTGAAGGTGATCATTTTAATCACATTTTGAATTTGAGTTTGGTCGACATTCAAACTACACAACAAACAGGGAGCGCAGTACAGTGAAAGGTCACTGCTTTCTTCTTCACTGTGAACTAAACTTTCAAATCAAAGTCACAACAGCTGGTTATCTTTTAAGAGTAAGTATTAAAATAATAAGCTAATGTAACTTTTAACCAACTTGCTTACAATTATAATTTCTAATATGCTTATTGGTGTTCCTAAAGAAGAATGCTAATGGAAGAATAAGAAAATAACTACATTTTAGGCACCATGAGGATTTATTTATTTGCCTCATAATTATAATAATGCCTGCCTTGCAAACGGGTTTAAATTAACCAGAGTGGTACTGTTGGAATTGTGCTCCCATTTAAACCCATCATTAAAGGGTTAGACTGCCAGAAAACATTTTAACAACATTTAGATTTCTGACTCCGTACCAGAGAGGACCATGTGACAGGTTGGGAATATCATACATGTCAACTTATGTATATGGATCTTCTGAAAATTTTACAGATTTTTGAAATCAGGCAAATTTTGAAATCTGTGGTAGAGGGCTTCGGTTTTGGATCTTTGGGCCAAATATCAACTGCTCCACTGAAATTACTGGTGATTATAACTTCAATACAGTTTGATTTGTTTCAAGATATGGTAGACAGCACCAACAGTTTGCAGCATCTGTGATAATAAAAACAAGGCCATCTGCTTGGAACATCCAGGATGACACAGCGGAAATCCCCTGTGCCCTCACTCCTTGCCTGGTTGTGTGCGGTTCAAATCAAGTCTTCCCTGTTGTGATCAGACTTACCAAGCCAGGCTCTCTCTTCATAGTAAAACTTTTGAAAAGGTTTTTGTATCAAAGCTCATGACTTCTTGGGTCACTGTGTTCTTTTGCCAGCAGTATTTGTTAAATCTTTGAAACCACCAACTCGGTTTGTGGTATCTGCGTTTGGGTCTATACTGGAAACTCCTCTCCAGCCCTAACATAACCAGAATGTCATTTGAGATAAAAAGCTGCATAAAATATGGATATGGCACTGTGACAACTGGTCTGTGTGTTGTGACATTATAAGAGAACTATGTATATGAGGAATCTGTTTTTGTTTTATATTAGGTTGCAGACCAACTATCTCATGCTCTCCTATAAAATACAAGTGACTGAGGAAGAGTTCAGCAGAACACACTGGCATCTGCCCTGTGGTGAGTTGGCGCCCCGCCCAGGGTGTCCCCTGCCCAGTGCTTCCCGGGATGGGCTCCAGGCTTCCCGTGACCCTGAATTAGATAAGGCAGTTACACGAATGGATGGATGGATGGATAGACACTGAGTGCACTCTTTTCTCAGTGTAAAGACACCCATTGCTGCCACAAGGAGACAGCAGTGCATCAAGTTTAAAGGATGATCATTACTTCAGTAGTACATGAGCCAGAAGAATAACAAATATTGAACCCTCAAAGTCATATGGAATCTCTGCTTTTTTGCTTTTTTCTTTTTCTCTAGCTGTACATTATTTACATAAATGTTCTGAACTTAATTGGCTGTACAGCAGTTTAGTAGGTAAACTCACCTACTGTTTGGGAAGTATAGAAAGTCCATGATCCTGATGTACTTCTTCTCCAGCATGAGGCGCTGCATGCAATATGCAGTACAAAGGCCAGTATTGAGTTATATACTGTATTCATCATAAAGAGAGCATGCAGATTTTGCTGTCACAAAAAATGAACACATAAATATCATCACCATGTGCAACATGTTATATTCTACTTCATTTTGATTTGCTTATGGATTTATAAAATTCTTTAGAATTAACACGTGAGTCAAGTAGTGTTCAGACTGTTTATTGAAGGTGACCATTCAAATAACATCTTGACTTTAAAACTGGTTGACTTTCAAACTATGTAAAACTTCAAAACATGTAGAGAGGACAGTACAGTGAAAATTATTTCTACAATACAGTGTAGTTTGTTTCAGGATATGGTGGACAACACCTACAGTTTGCATATGTGATCTGTATTTGCTTTCACTCTGAAAACAAGCAGGGCCATCTGCTTCAAAAGTCCGGGATAACACAGTGGATAACCCCAGCACCTGTAGGCCCCTCCCTCTATCATCACAGTTTCAGTTTTCCACCTTATGCCCCTAGGAAAAACGCTGCAGCTCCAAAACACAATGGCTAGCTTCTCTGAAACCCTTGTATCCTGTATTTCCTTTCAAAAGCAGGCTTTACAGGAATTAGCTCAGATCCTGTGTTTACTGCCTACAGTTTAAACACACTGAATCAATACACTGAAAAAAATGTGGACTGACATTTGTTTGAAAAAAGCTAGGCAACAATTTCCACATAGAAATACTGAGTAAATTTTACTAAAGATATTCTCAAGTGAACTATACTTACAGGTAGCATTAGATTTTATGAAAATTACTCAAGAAAACCTTAATGGATATTTTCTGTCTTCTGTGTCTGCCACTAAAATTTACACACTCTTCTATGGTGTTTTTTTACTTAGACTGTCTTCACACTGAATTACAAAACTGCTTGTTTTTTGTGTATTATTTAAGTAATATTTATACGCAATTTAATCTATTTAACATTACTGCTGCAAACATTTGTTTAGAGTTTCCTTCTAGTCAATAAAATTGTATTAACAATATACTACCACAAAAAAATTAAACATTCTTTTCAACAGTACCCATTTTATTCATTAAAAAAAAAAAAAAAACAGAAAACAGTACAAACCCAGCACCATCTAGGTGCAAGAATACAAAGCAGCATTTGCAGAGAGATAGGCTTTTAGTCTTTCCAACAAATAGAACAGCTGTTAAAAACATTTATCATTTGAAGAGAACATATTTATAAACTTAGTGAATCTTAGATACAATGTCCAGTAAAGTTTCCAAAAGTACCTAAAATACAGAGCGGCAACACTGCACTTAACTCATGTCCCATTGTATATGAATGGGGGCGAACATAGCATATGATTGAGGTTAAAGCGTATATCCAGATAAAGCCCTCAGAACCATCAAATCAGAAAAAGCCAGAGCCATATGTTTAAAACACGAACGAAACGCTTATTTCGGCTGACCAACTAACAGGAAGGTGGACATTTTAACAAGTACGTAGTTACATGTATCCTGTTCCATGAATTTCCACATCAAATGACCAAGTAAAGCCGCGGTCTCCCCTCAGTGCACGCTGTGACTAACGAGCAGGAATTTACTGTCCTCATAATGGTCTGCGCATTCACAAAGTCGCATGGTTAACATCCTTTGCTGAAGTACATTTTACTAGCTTTAGGCTAATTGTTCAGTAACAACATTAAACTAGTTATTATCACTTGGTCTGTGGTGGGTTGGCGCCCCTCCCTGGGTGTTCCCTGTGTTGACGCCCCCCTGGGTGCCCTATGTGTCCTGGGATGGGCTCCAGGCTTCCCCGCAACCTTTAACAGGATGAAGAGGTTTAGAAGATGACATGACATGACATGACATATTACTTGGTATTGTTGTCAAACTTTACATGTAAATATAATAATACAAAATTACATAAAAACACAAAGTAACACATTAAATAATAATTGGCATTTAGGCATGGGCCAAAGAGTCGTTTTTTTCAGTGTACAATGAAGGAAAACCAGAAAGATAAGTCAGCAGTGCATACATACATTGTAAGATATACTCATGTATAGACAGATTAAGTCACTGTGTGTCTCTCTGCTTCTCTATCCATCCCTTACCAAATCTATAGATTCTGTTCTTCTGCAAAGCCTTAAATACTAAATAGAAAGAGCAACTGAAAACTACAGGCTTACAGGAAGATGAGTGAGCACCCAGAGCCCCCCCCACCTGCTTCTGCTGATGGGTCTGACTCTAATGCTCTCTTGAATCCACCCTCCCCCACCAGTGGACTGGTCGCTTAGCTGATTTTCTAGAAAGCAACAATTGTGGTTTTCAGCTTGTTAACTAAATGAATTACAAAATACTCAAACACTTCTTCTTGCACTTAAACGTGTGCCTGTA
>JABJVR010004796.1:0-14287 GCA_025773905.1 Chitala chitala | reverse complement strand
CACACACACACACACACACACACACACACCCACACACACACACACACACACACACACACACACACACACACACACACGCGCACATGCTGACTGCAGTGGTGTCAAAGCGTTATCCAGCCATGTGATTAAATGTTCCGCCCATCTTCCACTTCTGCCCCACCCAATGAGGGGAGGGCTAGAGCAGTTAAGCCTGTGGTGAGCCATGGACCCATGGGGGGGGGGGGGGTGCAGCCACTCAGAACGCACCCACGTGCTGGGTCACAGGCGCCACTGCAGACAGGCCCCGGAGTCTGCCAGGCACACACACACACAACAAAATCTGTGAAGCTGCTGCCTTTTCTGACAAATCAGAGGGGGAAAAAAAAATCTGTCACCATAAAACCAGTATAAATGTCTAAAGAGGGAATTTCCTAAAAAGAACAACATCAAAGCAGCCAAGACAGGTTTCCTAAAGACTACATAAATTTCAACCCGAAAGCAAATATTCTGAAAATAGTTTAAAATATCACAGACAGAATGCCGCAGAGGTCTGCGCATCCTAAATGGAAATCGTCTGTTTTGCATGACCACCTCAGGATACGAGAGCCTGTTTAATTGCAAGCCAGGAAAACGATGTCTGACAGGTGTGCCCTATCAACACGCACCACTGAGCCTTGACCGTAAAGTCACATGACCTTTAACAGAACACAGTCTACTGTGCCAGGATAAGGCAGCGGGACCCCAGAGATTTGTGCCAAGTGACCATGTATGAGCAGTAGGTATGATCCTCCACATGGCAAGTACAGCAAATAAAGAATACTGCTAAATTACAGAAATTATATATACATGTTTTATAGTACTTTATTAATCCCAGAGGGAAATTACTTCTCTGCATGTAACCCATCCCCTGAGGGGAGCAGTGGGCAGCCAGTCACATGCGGTCCCATGCGAGCTGGCCTTTGGGTGTCTTGTTCAAGGACACACCCAGCTGGTCTGGGATTCAAACCAGGAGACTTCCACATCCCAGCCTGCTGTTCTACCCATTGAGCCACCAGGCCGCTAAGGAGTATGAGTTGTATGAATACTGAATAATGCATGTGTGAATACTATGAATACTAAGTTAAAGCCACAAATCTGATCCAATGATTTCTACTACCTCACATTTAAGTCCACAATAAATAAATAAATAAAACTCCAATATGTAGCTGAAAACATAGCTTTGTCAGTGCTGGACTGGTGATCAGGCAACACAGACCCCCCCACCCCCCCAAGCACGCCCAGCCCTGCCTAGAACACCGTGAGAATGACAGGTACGCAATTACAGTGACATACCAGGCAAAAGTGCATCTAAAGCCATTAAACATCTGGCTTCAGGTAAAGGAGCTGAAACAGAGCACCTCACAGAGAACTGCTCTGAGATCAGTGAACGCCTACAGACCCACTGCAGGAATCTTTCCGAACCAGGAGACTAATTCATGCACTTCACTGGCCACAGATGTCAGTGTCGACCACTTCACACCAGCAGAGTGTCAGAAATCTCTCCGGATGCTGTCGTAAATTTCCCACTATATGAGGTAGGCTGTAAATGTCAAAAAAAAAAAAAAAAAAATCTTTCTGGAAGCCAGATTTAACCAGCACAAGACCCCTCCTCTAAACTCCTATTAACAATAATTTACAGAATCTGTTAGTAGCCTATAAAATGTACAATATGTGCTTAACAAGACTGTCAGTTGCACACTTTGGAAAGCGTACTGAAATTGGCTAGATTTAGTGTCTATCAACCGGAACCTCAGCTAACACCCAATGAGAGAGCATACTTCGCAGGACAGCTGGTTCGGTTTCAGGTGGCAGCCTGGTCCTGCCATGAATTATTTAACACATTTTTATTTGACATTTCAAGGAAAATGTTTTATTACAAATATAAATGAATAAAAGGTGTAGAGGGCAGTAGCAAACAGCCTATAAACCGACAGCAGCATATTAGAACTGCTCAAAAATACAGCTTTGTAACAAACCAGAAAAACTAACTCACCGACGTGATCAAGACCTTAAATTTTGAGGCTGACAAATATTCAGTGTTTGCAGAATTCCATTTGCTTAGTAGCCACTGCTGTGTTGCTACTAAGACAATTTTAATTAAAGTGTACAATCTGTAATCCCCATTCATTACTGCTATGAAAATAACCTTCCCCCCAAAAAAAGCACAAATACCATTTAATTAAAGGATTTCATTTTTAAAGGAACACAGACATTTTTTTTTTTTTTTTTAGCTTAGTCAAACAGCATTACATCTGACCACCATCAAGCGGACTGAAAATCTGATAAAGATAAGGAACTGCATGTACCAGCTGTTTTGATCCTTCATGGGACATTACTGTTCCGCCCTTTCTGAACAATAGAGCTTTAACAAGAATCTCAAGACTGCTTCCAAGTTCTTGCTGGACAATAAAAGGCAATTGGCAAAGCGTCTTTTCTGGACGCTCTGAGGTACATGAAAGTGTCTTCATCATCGCAGGAACCTAGACTGTGTAAACAGTTATTGCAAAGGTTTGCGGACATTCTTGCATGTTACCTGTCAATCTATACTGTTTAGGAGTTTTGTGGACGTTGTCTTCAGTTGTTCTCCCAATCTTCGTTTCTCTCCACCTTAAATGCCCCCCGCCCAGGCCAATATCTTCCACAGATTAATTTTATCCTTCTCACATAAAAAAACAATTCTACAATAAGATTTGTATGCTAAAGAATGTCTTCACTATGTCCATGACAGTGGCCACAAGGTCTGAAGGGATTAACTGGACATGCATTTCAGGTCCCCGGTCTTCGCAGCTTTCAGCGTGTCTGTCCCTCGTGTCTCTAATCACCTTTACTTCCTCTGTTTGTCCACTCCCAGTTACAGATGACTTGCCATGCTCCTGCAAACTTCAAACCTTCAGGCTAAATGTCCTTCTGAACTCAGGACACAATCCTACTTTCCCTGCTCTGACCTTTTATTTGCCTGACTGGTGACTGCTCTTGTGGCCTATTCACCTTCAATATTTGAATACCAGAGCTTTCTGTGCTGCACTCAGGTCTGTCTGCACGCATCTCCTGAGTCCTCACTTACAGCCGGCAGGGACAGTCACACAAGGCTGGAAAATCTGTTCCACTACAGCAGGAACACCAGAACCAAGGGGATGGACACTGACCTGAGCACAGCAAAGGTCTCACAAATCACTGAACATTTGTTGAAGACATATATAAGCTCAGTAAACATTACAAATATTTTAACAAAATGAACGTTCATGAGAGAACGCAGGCATTCTAAAGAGTACTATTATGTTTGCCTGAATAGAAATTTGTATTTCTGTTGTTTAAATATCAAATTCTCAGATGAAAATGAGAAAATCCTAAAATACACAACTGCATTAAAGCTGATTCATCATATCATGTTATTGTAAACATTTTAGATACTTTTTACTGTTAAACTAGGCCTGACTGTTTTACCATAATATGCAAAATCATGACAAGACTTTTATCAAAATCTTCAACAAAGAAGCTATCCGCACTATTAACGTTAATTAAAGAACATTTCTTGACTGTCCACTTAACAACAAAGACATCCCCTTTGTTCAGAGCCTGCCACTGTCCGCATCTCCTTCACATCACAGCGGGAAACACGGTTCTCCAGCTTGGCATTGTTAAACCTGGTGAATGAGTAGCAAATCGGCCAGACAAAGGAAACCAAAGCTCATGCAAGCCTTTCACCGGGAGTGTAACGTAGCTCACCACGGTAACGTCGCCGCACGCTGCAGAACGCCGGGACATCGCGACCTCTCCTAAGTTTCCCTTTAGCTGTGCTGCTACAACACAAAGCAGGAATTACACAGAGAATACCCTCTGCTCACACACTGTTACGCAAACATGCTGAAAGACCGCAGTCCTCTGGCTGCCCATTCTGCACTATCAGACAATGTATGGCGACTTTATTTAGATGGTGCATGGTCAGAAGTGGTGAACGGAGATGCACATACATCCCATGGGGCCCTCCTGGCCATTGGATTTCAACCTGTTAGGTAGGATGCCCTTCTTTCCACATAAGCTGACAAGAGGAGAAAGCCAACCATTGCACAAACTGCTTTTCTTGAGACAGTTTACTACCAACAATGCAGCCATACATTGGGGCACAAATACAGGTCTGGGTCAAAGCTATTCACTACATGCTGCTGGTCTTTTTATAAACCTTTACCACACCACTAATGGTTGGAACCGGAGGAAAAGAGGTGAGGCTTTAAATAATATGTTTACAGCCTCAATTTTTCACATAATTACCCAGTGCGAAGAGTCTTTGTCAAAATGCCACAACCACAAACACCAAAGCTTTACTGCTGACAACATAAAAACTTGGACAAGGTCATAATGCAAACACGTGAACAATGAAATAACACAGCATCGTATTACAGCTGAGCGTTTCGCCATTCGGCAATCTAAACATTACTTTAGCAATGGGATGGTAAGGCACACATTTCAGTCAATCAAAGATGCCAGCAACAAGAGAGCAGAAGACAGAAAGGTGTGGTCAAAACATACCATGCATTTATAGTAGATGATCATTACATTCAGCATAAACCGTGAACAACTAATGTGGTAACAAGAGAAGTGGTGTCTACGCCATAAATCAAAGGTCTTTGTCAGATTCCTTCCTTACATTCTTTTTGTATCCTCTATGTACAGACAGTTCCTTAGGGCCGACAACACAAACGCAAAAACAAACTTACAGAATCCCACTGAGACCATGTTCCACTGGATGCAGTTGTTTGGGAACGTTTTGTAAAAACTAAGCCCATTGGAGTTCGCACTCCTCAATGCGAGAAAGAGAGTTGCCATCACGAAGCGGCTCCCGCCTTCACTATCGCCCCCTGGTGGGTAGAAGCTGCCCCAGCGGACAACATGACACACCTGCTGGTTCCAGGCAGAGTCCAATGAAAACGCACTACACTGCTTCACTGTCTCAACAGTGAGCGGTGTTTAAAACATGCTCCACGCTAGAAAATAGGAAATCTACACATCAAGGGTCACAGTAATGCCTCACTTTGCCACGGTTCACATGCAGTGTGCTAAGGGCACACGCATTAGTGCATGTGTGCGCACATGCGCACGTCCATGGAAATAATTTTTTCACAGATCTCTGTGAGTAGCTGGATAAACCCTCATGAAAATATGTGGAGTGACAGATTAGCAAAGAACAAAATGTTTACCGGCGTGCAAAAAGTCTGTAATGGCCAGCTGCAAACATCATACTTCCTGACCATGTAGTTTTCCTGTCATGCTGACAAACTCTGCTTTTAATAAAAGGTGAAATGAATACGCAAAATCACAGAAGCAGTTGTCTTAACACTGCTTTTTTAACGTAAAAGCACAACATATTAAACAATACTTTTATCAGCATAATGCTCCTACTGTACCCAGCAGTTAAATGATAATGGCTGCTGCATTTTCCTTATTCCACAAGCTCCTCTGTGTTTCATATGCGAACATACAAAAAAACAAACAAAAAAATGGGTAGTCAGTAACAGATTTTCCATTATAAGGCATCAAGAGAACAAACAGGTGACAACATCCGAGCTCACATTTCTGGATGTAATGGAATAAACATGACCGCACTTGTCACGTGGTTGAAATAACCCTACAAATGGAAGCATTACATAATTGCGCCACAACAGTGAGGAACTCTTTAACGTTACTCTTTCTTTGTCAGAGCTGCTTCTATCTATAACAGCACACAGAGCCTGGATAAATCATGGCGTTCCTTCTCCGTGCAGTTTTCTTCTACCTGTTTGGAATGATTCAGGATTAACATTCCACTCTTTCCCTTGACAGAGTTTACAGCATGACCTGTTACTTCACGTCAGTGATGTGGAGCAACACAATTGCAGAAAGTCTGTCCAAGAATGATAATCCTTCATTTGGGATTCTCACACAATCTACAGCCCTCACTACATTTCCCATAGTTCCTTTCAGCATCAAATGTGTACAGCAAACTGCTCCACAAGAAAGCAGTTGATTAGTCAGTTAATGTGTGCATGTGATTGTATGTAACTCCAGAAAATTTAAAAGCTTTTTTATGTGTCGTTGGCTCGTTGTGCATAAAATAGTGTCTTACCACATGTTTCTGTTGGCAGATACTTATCTTAGTTATTTCTCACTAGACCCTCATTTCCAATGACATGAACTCAAGAGACTAGGAAAGAAATGACATGACATATGGGATATGTCTAGCAACCAACTGCCCACTTTGTCATCTTGCCTCTTCCAAAGGCAGACATTGTCATCACAGAACTGAGAAAACACATTCCAGGCTCTGACAAAAAACACAGATACTTTAAGCTTGTGTGTAATTACTCATGTTACGGAGCAACCGTGCAGGAAGTGGTCTGTTATTGGCAACAGTGAAACATCCTGACAGGGCATCACTTCACAGCCATGAAGGCAACTGCACAGTCAAAGGTTAAGTAGCCTGATTGTGCAGGTGCTGGGCGAGGACATGAGTGTAAAAAACAGAGACACCAGGCCTGCGAGAAGCATCTTACTCGATCTCAGATTTTTGGTTTAATGCTCTGGATATATCTGCATATCTGCCCTGCATAAGCAGTTTTACTGTTACGCTCTTTTAGCTAAACCTTGCAAAAACGAGTGTTTCTTGGTGAAAGCAGGCTTTGGTAGGCACTTCCTTCATGTATTATATATTCTGTATACTACATATCCAGCATACTATTACTCCATCCACTGCAGGACACACACACACATACACGCACAAACACATGCACGCACACACACTATAAGGGCAAATTAGGCTGGCTGATTGACCTAATCTGCATGTTTTTGGGCTGATGGAGGAAACTGGAGAACCCAAAGGAAACCCCCACTCGTGCATGGGACACACAAACTCCACACACAGAGTGGAGAGCCAGATTCAGACCCATGACAGTGGAGTGAGGCAGCAGTGCTACCCACTAAGGTACACGCTGCCCTATACTGTCAGTCAATCGCGTAAAACTCCCAGTACAATGTTAACAATAGTAACAACAGCTAATTGGGAAAACATTTTAATTGCCTACACCCATTTCATTACTGTATGGCTGCAACCCACATCCCTCCAAACTCATCTATCAAGGTCTTTCCTCAACATACTGCTGTGTTGTTCTAAACAGATGTTTCCACAGTTTACGTATAAAGTCACTGTATGGATGGTCCAACAAAAACAACTGTATACTGTTCATTCATAAGTAACATTACCCAACGTGGGATTTAAAAAGCTCACAAAAACAAAGTTATTCAAAAATATATAAAACATAAACAGATTAATTCTACACAGGAGCATTACATCAACACACAAAGGAATCTGTCACTGCGTGTTCCAATTACACAAACCGTTTTTCTTCCTCAGCGAGCTTTGAGTTTATTCATTCATGAGCTCACACTTATTTGAGCAAGACGTGACTCTGTGGGAGCATCACCTTCTCCTACAGCCTCTTCCTCTGAGCCCAAGTCCTCTGATTCACGAACACCGAGTCAGACCTCCAGCTTCCCAACGCAACTCTCATCAATTTCACTAGCATTTGAGTTGTCACCTTAAACTCCAAACCAGAACTCCTCCAGCTACTGCCACATCCAAATAAAATGAGAAAACTATCAGGCTCTCCGGACACCTACTGACCAATCTGACCAATGGGGCGGCCATTTGTTTTAAAAAAAAAAAAAAAAAAAAACAAAACAAAAAACACACTACTGCACATAATATAAAATAACAATTCAGCAAAGAGACTCCAAAGGCTGGTGATCCAACCATTCTCAAAAATCAGTCAATAAAGATCCAACAAATGTAAATTATCACATCTATAAACTTACAAGTAATTAAGTAATAAAACGACAAGAACCTCTGAGCAGATTTGGAATACGTTCCTTTGTACTTTTTTGTGGTTTCTTATGCAATAAATGATCATGATTCATTTTAGAATATGGAGACAGTTTTAAAAATACTTTCAAAAACACTTTTCATGCATAAAGTCTGTTTGACATGCCCAGAAGGCAATGGTGCTCACGGGGGAAGAGGCAGTTCACTTTTACCACCGAATTGTCAACAAAAGCTCAGCTGGGAACATCCAAAAATACTTGGTGAGAATGCAGCATGCTTGCCAAGACAACTTTCACATGGATACTGTGGTCACGGAGACATCCTCAGATAACATCTGGTTACAAGGCTTTATTTACCGCACTCCTTCATGTTTGTAGAACCGAGGCATCTGATGAAACCACTATCTGTCACCTTCTTATAAGAGTAATCACACACCTTTTAGTAGGACAAATGTAAAGTTTTATATTATCTTGACAAGTACAAGTGGACAAACTTTGATTTTTAGATCTACATCCAATCTGACCATTTCCAATACATCCCCCTCTACTTACCAAGAACCACTAGTCTGATGTTAATAATAATAATTAGTCATTTAGCAGACACTTTTATCCAAAGCGACTTACATTTCATATGCATGTTACAATGAGCTAGAGCTGGGTGTCTTGCTCAAAGACACACCTGGTGGCTGTGCTGGGATTTGAACTAGGAGACTTCTGTATACCAGCCTGATGTTCTACCCATTGAGCCACCAACATGATGCTCCACTTAGGGCCTGTAAGTTCTGCAGCAGTCAGTTAGCTGCCATTTTTCAAAGGAGAGAAATTTTTACTTTAGGGAACCACTCAGATCCCTCTGAAGTCGCAATGCATCAGCTAACTTAATGAGCCAGGACAGAGGAAGGATAACACCCAACCCCAGCACTAAGATTCAATTACTGTAGAGACATGGACCCTTGCAAGGGTGTTCCAAGTCAAATGCCTGCAGTAACTTTTTCTTGTGAGACTTGTGTTACCTGCAGCATGGAACACATTTCTTTGAAAATCCTGTACTTATCAAAACAACGAGGTACATATGAAATCCCACAGTAGAGTCATGCTATGCTCTTAATTAAAGATCAATGTGTCTTGTCAGAAAAATTCCTAACTTGCATCAAATTCATAGATTTTGTTACAACTGATTTATTGTAATATACATTTCTCATATTATTTGCAAGGGAGGCAACCAAGGGGACATTAAGTAAACCAGATGGACACTAGCTAATCACGTAAAAGAACCATTTTTGAATTTATGTCCTGGACCAAAACAACATTATATATTCATTGCAGCAACACGGTAGCGTGGTGGTTAGCACCATTGCCTCGCACCCCCAAGTCTGGGACTCAATCCATGCCTTTGGTCTGTGTATGCGGAGCTTGCAGGTTCTCCCTGTGCTTGGTGGGTTTTCTCTGGGTTCTCTGGTTTCCTCCCATGGTTTCAAGACATGCAGGTTAGGTTGACTGGTGTTTGTAAATTGCCTGTAGTGTGTGTGTGTGTGTGTATGGCTTGTGGTGGTGTCCCCTGCCCTGCACCCTGTACTTCCTGGGATGGGCTCCATGCTTCCTGTAACCCTGAATTGGATAAAACGGTATAGCAAATGGATGATACTAAATATTATATATATATATATATATATATGTGTGTGTGTGTACTAAATCTGGACTGCTACAAAACACCATCATCTACAGTCTTGACATTACAAAACCTATTATAGGTCTTATAAACATTAAAAATTAACATATAATTATGTTATAAAGATTATCCCATAGATTGGTATTATCATCCAACACAAGTAATCAATAGATTTCCAGTGTGTATAAATAGTGATTACTCTATCTTGCTGAACAAGTACTCTACATCTGACAGGTGCTTCCCACTGTTCACTCCATTACAGTCAAATGATTAAATTACAATTGAACTAAAGTCCATTAAAATGAAAGGCCAAGGTTTTGTAGTTGCATTAAAAGTTATGTCCCTTCTGGCATTGCTACAGTAATTAATGACAGTAGCTTTATTAACACTTACATTTCTCTTATTACAAAAATTTCTGCTTCCTAAACTAACCAACTTATTACTAGTGTGACTACTATTGATGAAAATGTGTAAAATTGCAATTGTTAACAGCAGAAAAACAAAAACATGCCTATAAGTAAAGATGAAATTTGATTTTATTTACAAAGGGATGTCCAGTTATTGTGTTCAGTAATTATTTGTTGAATTATTCATGCAGGTATGTAGGGGAGCATTTCTGAAAACTGTAAGGCACAAACCACCAGATCTCGAAATAAGATGGGGAGGGCTTGAAATGTTTAGACCCTACAACAGAATCCTGTCATGTTGATTTTTCCGTAAAGGCTTTGTGCCAGACATTAAAAATACAAATATAACCCTAAAGCCTGGGAAAACGACACTGGACACGCTGACATTACAGAAAAGGACAATAAAGGTTCTATTCCAGTTAAGTACAAAAACAGATTTTGTCTTTATTACAGAAACATCAGCGATGTGCACCTACGCTGAAAGCAAATGTAAGACGAATAAACGCTTGAAAAGATGCAGCTGCAATTACCCAGCGGGAAAAGTTGGAATATATGCACTGAGACGGTGCTGTCAGTTGCTGCACAGTCGTTTCATAAGCAACGACATTTACGTTACATGAAAATGAAGCAGATCGTCGCCGTTTTGTACAATTATTAATCATTAAGAATCACAGCGCCTAATGAACGTATTTAAAATGTTGAGCGGAAAGATTAAACCAATTAGGTAACGCGTTTCTTTGTAAAACGAAATGTATTGACTTTCAATCGCACGTTCCACAATTAAAGATGCTAATTATGCATAATTTATTGGCAAACAAATTGGCGAGTCTACACCACAGCAACCCTGAATTTTGGAGACATCCAAATCGGATTTTGCTGGGGACCGAAACAAAGGACCGCAACCCAGTCAGTCGCCTGAAAGCTCATTTTTGCCTCAAAGACACGTTTTCTCCCCCACACAGCGGCGATCCCATGTCTATGCACAACCCATTCGGTCACGTTTCAAACTCACCGAATCTAACCTCGCATTATGTCAAATTTCACTCGGCGCTTTTGTGCGAAACCTGCTCAGTTTTGCGCTTTTAAGTTGCATACAGTTGCCTGTCTCGCGCCATCCCATTAAATGTTTATAAATAACGTTTTGATGTTAATAATAACAACCGCAAAAGGTTACACTGCTGTTACTTTCACCGCCGTGTGTCCTGTGTTTGGATCGGTGCATGGTATCCTATCCGAAATATAGTTTCTTGTGGTCTGCACCAGGGGCTGTATCGTTGTGTTATGGCAACCGATGCAGACCAGCCCTTCTGGACGCAGGTGTGGCGACGTTATTCGCACCTTAAACATTCACATATCAAATTGCTCCCGGGGTGCAAATAACCCAACTCACATGTTTCAAGCATTATTATCAAACATGCGAATGCTGCAAAGTTCCCCCCAGAGGGCTGACAGTAAATACAGCGAAGAAAACACCGTTACCGTTTAAGGGTATTCATATTACAGGGAATACATTCTAGTACCAACACGTCAATATAACTACTTGAATAAAAGAGGAAATTGTGCTATTTAATAATGCCTCGCACGGAGGCATTATTGTGCCTTTCATGCACGACGTTTTAAACGTGATCGATAATACAACTTCTCGTGCCAATCAAGTTACGAAATTGTGAACGCATGCAGAAATGAAAAAAAGTGTTTTTAAACACGTTATTAAAGTGGGGAAACTGAATCTGAATAACACTCACCGGTAGCAGCCAAAACGAATGCACTATTCCACCTTTCCTCATCGACTGTTACCACATAGTATTAATTTAATGTTGCATTGGACTGATCGCTTTAGTAGGCTGAATATACATGTATATTCCACGCCTAAACACAGTGCGGTCCACAATCGGACTAGAAGACGTATAAGCTATAAGTGCTCAAACTGTATTGTGGCCAGTGTCTCTATCGGTAGTATTTTGTTACGCCTCTTTACCTTACAGAGAGCCGCCTCGCCTCTCCCATCAACGCGGATACTCCGTACCCCCCCTATTGGCTGTTTTGCTATGGCATTTTATTTCTTTGTCACAACGACATATTTCATCTGCAAATGCCCACTTGTGCAAACTGTATTCATGGGTGATTAACTTTAAGGCCCACAAAGTATCACACATCAAGTCCTAGTGACTGTACTGAACTGTGTGGTTTACTTATTTTTAATGTGTTGATAAAATGATGAATGTAAACCTAAGCACGAAAAATAATACATAATGTTTTTCATAGCGTAGGACAAGATTGTGTAGTTTGCCTTATATTTTAGCGGAAATTCCTGGTGATGCATAATTGTTTTACTAGTTTTTTTATCGGTTTTAAATATGTAAAGCAAATTAATAAAATAGTTAGAATTTTGTGGAAACTACATGAAAACTAGTGCCAGGCATGCAATCAAAATTAATGTATATAAAGTCAGAAATGTTTCTTTAATATTACGTGCAGTCCATTTTCTATGAATAAACAAATAAATAAGTCATCGTCGTTAGGACTGGAGTTCAGGAAAAATGTGTTTTTAAATATTCCCCAGAACGAATGCAGAGCTCACATATTTATTACATAAATTACAAAACATGTCTGTATTTGTTTTGTTCAGTTCATGCCAAATACGGAATCCATTGAGTCCATTTATCGGTTAATCCTTAACAGGGGCTCTTGGGGGGGGACAATAAATAGAAATATTTCCCAAGATCTATTCCTGAGGGAGACACAATTGACAAAGCTTGGTTTAGAGTGACATGCTGGAGGATGGGGGGAGACAACCCTTCGGAAGGGGGGGAACATGTGCCCCCGCGGGATTGTTGCCCGTGACCCTAAGACTTTTTTTTCCTATGTGAACCACGCCGACCCTGTTGGTCAATGTCGATTACCTGATTTGAATGAAGTAACAGCCATGTCATTCTACAATTCAACTCAATTTCAGTCTTTTATTTGTTTTGAAATCAATAGTTGTAGTTTATCAGCTGATTTTTAAACCTGGTAAAATGCATACTCAATGTCTAACTTTTTTTAGCAACTATTTCAATTTCTCCAATCTGCTGTATGTATGTACAACACACACATACCTGTACTGCTTATAAATCAAAAAGAGCCTCTGGAAAAAATAACGTCAGCTAAAACTTTAAAAACTAAAACTATTGGCAGTCTGTATGTGCATAATTTTAGTGTTTAACTACAGTATTTCCATAGAATATTTCAGTAAGGAAACGTGCAGAATGTGGTATAAGTGTAACAGCGCCTCTTAGAGCTTACTTTATGACATTGCAGATAATGAGTACAGTGGCGGCGCATCCTATCACTTAAAGAATCTGATACATCTGTCAGGGGCTGCGGCAGGAATTGAATGTTGGAGGGTGGGTTTTAAAAACCTAGAATATGAAGGCGGGGGTGATGTCGGACGTCTCGTGAGAGGCAGACATAAAACGTCACCGATCTGTGATTAATATAATTAATTAATATTGTTTATATGTAGTGCATACGTAGGTTCAGTTTCAGTTGCATGTCTGATTCACGAGTCAAACACAACAAATGCTGATACAACAGAATGTAGAATTAAAGTATCCTGAAAAAATGCTGTTTTCCAAACGATTTTGCAGCAGCAAAAGCCAACTGTCATTGTCTAGGATATATAGTCTTCATGGTTTCTATACAAATCCAAATATATGATCCAAAATAATTAGTTAGCAGTTAATTATTAATTAGTTCATTAATTCAGATTCACAAGTTTTCAAATCGCCTATCTGGTTCAGAACTGCAGGAAGGTGGAAACTATCAGAGGGCTTTAATGGTATGTTAATTGCCACTAGAACATATTTTCTGGTGTAACTAGTAAAGGCACGATTGTCTGCCATGACCTCATGAGTTGCGGCTGCAGCAATCATCTCTGTGCTGCTGTCCTACCCATTTTTTCAAAGGTCTACCCAAAAATGTATTTCTGCCTGCACCCCTGAAGAGTGTCCTGTGTAACCTCTCTGGTGTTGCATTGAATACGCTTCAAATCCCCCTCTTATTATTATTATTATTATTTATTTATTATTATTATTTTTTTGCTAGTAAACAACCCTTCAGTCTCCATAATTTGGGTTCTAATATGTCTCCACTGAGACCACCAAAGGCCTTTTCTCTCATGACAGGAAACAGCTATGCATGATTTGAGATGTTTTGCAAAAAACAAGTTTTTCTAAATGATTTTAACCTGCTGATTTCGAAAATGGTCTCCATTTTTCTCTATGACGTAGGGTTTGCCTGATATTTTATGAAATTCAGTGATGCTTACTTATCGGTAAATTCGGAATTCCAGTGGTCTGGC
>JABJVR010004795.1:0-14291 GCA_025773905.1 Chitala chitala | reverse complement strand
AGGGAGAACATGCAAACTCCACACACACAGACCCAAGGTGGGAATTGAACCCCAGGCCTGGAGGTGCACGGCGACAGTGCACAAAGACGCCCTCCCCAATGCAATGTCAGGCAAGAGAGCCCTGAGCTACGATTTCATGATACATTTATACATCACAAGTTGCTGCTCCCCTCCCAATGGACCTGCACACCCCCCAGGGCGTGAGTGAGAGAGAGACCCTTTCACACATCAGCAGTTACATTAATATGTCAACAGTCACATCATTCTACATTTGGTTGACCACAAGCTAATAATTAATTGATATTTAGGTCATAATAAGGATAATGTAAACAATGTAAAAATGTATTGCCAAACTAAGAGTTGAAATAATATAATCACTGTCAAATCATACAATTAAGAGATAAGGAAAAATAATGCAGTCAACATGGAAAATTTTCCACCAGAGTTTTTGATTTGGAAATTGGATATAATGGGGTTAGTAATGTAGTTAATTTGAAACCATTTTCTTACCATGCAACACTATATTTAATTACACACAATGCTGACTCAGCAATTAATTAGGTCTCATTTGCTGTCTGTATTAGAACAGCTTTAAACACAAGACTTTATTATGGTACTTTGACTGCTACTTGGCCCCGGACACTAAATATTTGATCTTCACTGCCTGTTGAAACTGTTTGTCAAGTGAGGGGAAAATACAGTGGAAATATCTGTCTTTTTAAATGTGTATATTTTTTATCCCTGAAACGCTTTTTATGATTTCCTCATAAAACACAAGCAAATATCCTTCTTAAAGTACAGTTATAGTTTAAGGTATCTTTTTTCTTATCTTGTTGGGTAAAGAAACTTATCACAGCATATTAATAAAAACTTATCTTGCAGTAGTTAATGTAGAATAAATACTCCTGTTTTTGAATTTTTTTTTTTTTTTTTGGTTCCAGCAATTTACCCAGACTTTGGTAAGGACACCATGTGACCCTCTACTTGGTACAAATTAGGACTAGAAAATGTGTGTTTCAGAAGGTTCTGGAACAGCTTGAAGAGCACTGTGGATTGTACTTTATGGTTATATAGTCAATATAGGTTATAGAGAAACGGCACCTTTTGATCTGACTGTATAAATGCATGTTACATACATCTTTGAAAAATCTTACCTGCTTGTTATTTGGACAGATGGGAATGACAAGAATATAGCCACAAACTTAGTATTTTGTGTACACATATGAATCCAACTGGTTAAAAAAAACAACAGAACTCTGTCAGTTGATTAATTTGGTAAAGCTTGACAGGTGCTATAAGAACTTGTGAATTTGAGTGAATTTTCACTATGATAATTGTTACAGATGTCTTTTATTGTCACTGAATGCAACCTTTTGATTTCGGTACTTAGTCATTTTCGGGGTAACTAAATTCTGTCTCCTGATTTCTTTAGTCAGTAATGTTGGCCATCACTTAAATGTTACCTATTGTCTAAAGTACTTGGAGGCAACTAAGGTTGTTTCTGTCTCAATGTTTCAACATCTGCAAAGACCTCAGAAAGGCAATGTACTTATTTCCTCATGGAACACAATTGAATTGTAGTAATTGTGCTTTCAGTGAGATTTGAACACATTAAGCACACAGAAGTCCAGTGTATATACATTCTAATAGTCTCCCAATATTACATGTAACAGTTGCGCTTTCAGATTTTCCAGCCTAGGAAACAGCAGTGCTGGCAAGGTTGAAGTGCATTATTAAATTGTAGTATACATTTGTGTTCATTTTTAGTTTTAGATGTCAATGTGTTAATTCTGTCCTACTGACATCACCTCTAGACCCATGCTGTAAGCTTTAGTAGGAGTTCTTTTTAATTGCTGAACACTGTTCAGGACACAAAGTGCAAATATGCATATCTAAAACACCAATGTCATATTTTATTCAGGTGCTTGTGGAGGAATCTTTCTTTCAGGACTTAAGCAAAGTTGGGCAGGTGAATGGACACAGTTGGGTATGTTGAGTTTCCTCAGGCTGAACACAACAGTGGCTTGACCAGACATCCACATGGATATTGGCAGTAACCTGTGATATGGTGGAGGATCTGCTCAGCCATGTTCTCCACAGCAACATAGACTTACAGGATCCCCAGGCAGCATGGCCTGTGCGTCCTCAGAGCCGCTATGTACCGCTGTGGAAAAGCACGCTCTTTGAGCCGCTTAGCAGAACTGGATTCTGGGCTCATCATTTTACTTATTATCTTGGATTACAGCTTCACCCTGTGTCATGTCCTTGTGGGTAGGACTTTGGGACTTTTAATTACAAAAGTGCCCTTTCTTGAATGACAGTTAATGGCAAACGTAGAACTTGAGGACAAAGACTCTTTAATCCTTACCATATTACATTTTTCTGGCAGCTTTTTCTACCTCTGACAGTATGCTATGTAGCTGGTTTTCGTTCTGATTGGGGAAAACAAATATGTACACAAATATGAGTTAAGGCTTGGACAGGAGTTACCACAGGATGAAACGTACAGATATGTTTAACATGTGGTGGTGAGAGCACATCTTGTGTAAAGTATTGTTTATACAGGATCAGTTTCAGTATGTGAAATGCCAATGGGCGTCCGTATACGGCAGCTGCTGCTACTGCAGCCGTGTTCTGC
Source organism: Chitala chitala (assembly GCA_025773905.1). Taxonomy (NCBI): domain Eukaryota; kingdom Metazoa; phylum Chordata; class Actinopteri; order Osteoglossiformes; family Notopteridae; genus Chitala; species Chitala chitala. Next base: position 11,653 of record JABJVR010004795.1, on the reverse strand, counting down.
GTTATTGCCTTCGCCTATGCGGGTAATGACGGCTCGAGCGACAGCTTCGTTTACGTCTCTGATCAGCCATTTGTCACAGGAAAAGGAGGCCAGATGTTACACACATCGGAATGACTAGATCAAATTTGAACACTGAATTATTCATTTTAAAGAGAGAATGTTCATGTTGTCGTCTTCTCATGGAAGAAGCCAGTGATTCACGCTGGATGATAAAATGTAAATTTTTTTTCTTGTGGCTGAGCACTTTTTCCATGCTGTGGTAATGGAAACAAGCCCGTTGCCTTCCATCTCCTCTCATATCACAGGGGTTGGTCTCTTGCCTAATCAACAGTGCTGTAATTCCTCAGGTTTTCGCTGACTTTTGCCTGTGACCTCTTTCTCATGCACCTACTGTGCAGTGACCTTAAAATCGTTTTAGTGAGGCGGCGGCCTGCGGTGAACACGAGAGGCACGTAGCGCTCCGTCTCCGTACATCAGACCACGCAGCGGCGGGTCGCCTGAGCCAGAGTAGCAGACACACAGGCGAGGCCGTGCGTTCAGGTTCACCAGGCCCACGAAGGTTCCATTTATCCCAGCAGAAGTGCTTGTGAAGCAGAGAGAAGGGGGCTGAGCAAAGCACCAGCAGACTTTATTTCAGAGTAAGCCTCGCCACACTGCCCATCTCACGAAGGTGTTTATCCTATGTTCCTACTTTTGCTCAGTTATTTTCTTAAGGTCAAGATGATCCAAGAAAGAGTGCAGTTGAATGTTAAGCGGAGTGGTCTGCCTCCAGGTCCTAAGTGATCATATCTGTATGAACGCTCAGTTTTCTGCCCCTTTGTCTGTTCCTTTGTTTTTGCATTGTGGTTTAGAAACGGAGCTTTCTGATGTAATGCTGCACAAAAATTAGGGTGATGTCAGATTCAGCTGATGGGGTCCCAATCTGTGTCTCCATGGTCACTGAAACATGGCCCAAGATGTGACACGTGATGGACAACGTTAAAGAAAAGCCACTACAGCCTGGTTCATTGGGCATTGCAGGCACAGTGAAACACTACGGTCTCTCCTAAATGGCAGAATTTACACTGCTGCACAGTCTTTCTGAATATTCATTAATATTCTTTGAGAATTCATTTTTCATGAGAGGTCATTTCCAGGGATTATAATGTGCATAATGAATTAATTATTAAATGTACCACATAGATGTTACTGATTTTTCTTTGTACGTTCTTACAGTGAGTGTTTTAAACAGCTGCATGTTTTCATGGTGGTTGTGCATAAAAATTTAATATGTAGTAGTACTTTTCATTTTTTTGTTAGCACCATGTGGGGATGTTCAGGGGGGTTATCTGTTTCCTGCTGAAGTAGAGGTGACATTCTTGCTAGTAGCCTGGGATGTTGGCCTCAGTGGGTTGAACACTATTTCCTCAATCAGCTGACTACTTCGATGAACATTAAGATGTATTTTTATTAACACTTAAACTGGAAGCTGTTTCCCTGTAGGTGGAAAGCGGTTAAATGTATCACAGCACTGTGACTTGAGAGGTGGACTAAGCCTCCGTCCAACTCTGACCTTTTGTTGATATGTTCACAGGACATGTGGGAACTGTCTGGTTAATTGCTCTAATAAATCAGTTTTGTGACTTTTTAATCTTCGTGAGTTTTCGTGCGGATCGGTAGGACTGGTTTATTGTTGTGATATTCAGGGAATATTGCAAGTGAAACAATGGAACTTTTACAATAACCCGGCCATATGCTCTGAAAGGGGGGGGAAGTGAAGTGAAAACATAACACGTCAGGTTTCATAGAGGTTATGTTCAGGTTCTATTTTAAATATGAATATATGGAGACAAATAGAACTCTATAGATGCTTGCTGTACTTCTTTTGTTTTTTGTACATGTTATCCTATTTTACCTTATTACCCATATAACCAGTTAAAGTCCATGTAGTGTATGGATTGTTTTGAAAGGAAAGCAGATGGTTATTGTTGTACCTAATGCATGATACAGTGTTCTTGTGACATAGCAGGCGTTCCATATAACGCTGGTTCCATATAAATAATGTGAATAACAATGATGTGGTATTATTGGGTAAATGCAAGTGAACTGACTTAGATTAACCTGGGTTGGTTTAACCTATTATGTTATTTTAGGCTGAACTAAAGCAAAACGCCCACATTCAAACTAATTGAGTATGCTAGGTTGAATTTATTTAAGAATTCCAACAAACTTATTAGCTTTAACCACCTGTTTTTCTCATTTATCATACCACACAACAGTATCTTAATAAAAACTATTAAAATATTGTGAACATCTGTCCATTTCCATACAATTTATTCTACGCAGGGTTGCAGTGGTGCCTAGGGCACAAGATGGCAGACCACAGATTTATGTAGGTGGGGGTGGAGGGGCACGTGCCCCCAGTAAAATATGTAATTTAATGCTTGGTATACAAAAAACATGAGTAATGTATCTCATCATGAAATGTAAAGTTTAGTAATGACAGCTGGCACCCTGATCACCTGTGCCCTCCTTTAAAATGGTTTAGTCTAAAGTCTCGCTCCCTACTTCTGAGCCGGCGATCACAGAAGTACAGGGTTGTTGGCAGGGCACAAGAATGAGTAAGGCCCTCTTTCAGAAAACTGGCCAGACATTTGGAATGTCTTTGGAAAATGCTATAAAGTAACTTAATCATTTGCCAGTAACCCTGTATCATAAACCTTTTTTCAGAATGTTTATGGCTTTATTTGAGCTGATATATTAGTAAAGATGGATATCACTTTATATATAGAGGTTGTAACCACAGTAGTGTACTTATTAAAAAAAAAACAGACTGTAATGTATACAACTACAGAAGCTAACCACAAGGAAGTGCAACATGTCATCAGGTCCACATTTCAGTACCATGACACACACACCCCCCTGTCCGAAACACCGTCCCCTCCGCTGTTAGCATTAACCTAACATGCATGTCTGTGAGGGACACCTTGTAAAGGGTACCAGTCTATCACAGGCCCCACTCGCACACATTACAGGCAGCTTGGAAATGCCAGTCAGCCTACAACACACATGGCAGGGGTGGGGTGTAGTAGCTAACCACCAAGCTACTGTGCCTCCACAAATCCAGTTTTAAACACTGTAAAGTATCTTGTGTGCAATTGTGCTCAACTTTTTTTTTTTTCCATACCACTGGCACACCAGCTATTGTATTTGAATGGTTGTTAATTGAGTATTGTTCATGCATGCGCAGTCCCAATTTACATAATAGGCAGAAAAGCCCAGCTGGACAGCCTAACAACATGTTACCATAACATGAATCTGTTTAGTGGATTTGATGTGAAGGTTTTTTTAATTTGTCAACTTAACTGTGCTATGTGTTTAAAAAAAAAAAAAACAAGAATGCATTGCTTTATTTGAACATAACGGTCTCCTATTTAGAAAAAACAAGAATTCAATGTTTTGTTTACTGTATGAACGACAGCAAAACACATTTTGAACATTGGAAAATGTTTTACATACACATTTAGTACACTGTGTTAATGAAATAAGATTTGAATAAAGATTTGTTTTTTGTGAACGAAAATATATGGGTTTTGACAGCCACCTGGTTAGTGGTGTTGGAAGGGGAGAATTTAACTTGTACAGTATGTACAACTTCACAGATCTTCTCTTTTAACAGGATGTCTGGAGATGCTGGTTATGATACTGGTAATATATGTTCGCAAGGAATTGGTGGGAACATCAGTGTTGTTTGACCTAAAAAAAACATGATTCATAGTGTGTTAACATCCTCCATCTCTGTTTTTCTTTTTTTTTTTTTTTTTTCCTGGTCCAGAAAAGTACGATGTCACGCAAGAAGATATTCTTGGTCCTCCTTGCAGTAAGCACTATGAGTCTTCTTCTGCACCAAGGAGGCCACATCATTTGGTAGGCTGAGGCAATGTAGACTCATTCTCACTGTCTTAAACCCTAATTTCCTCCTAGGCTATTAGTCAGAACTGAAGCTGAGTATTTGGTGTATAGTGTTGACTGTGTGACCTGATGATACAGACGTGGCTTTTTAATTTATTTTTAATTTATTTTATTTTTTAACCATAATAAAAAAAAATATAAGGGGATGCAAATGAGTGTTCACATTCTCTCTCTCTCTCTCTCTCTCTCTCTCTCTCTCTCTCTCTCTCTCTCCCTTTTGTCTTTTCGTCTCCCTCCCCCGTTTCAGGCCAGTGAAGACTCAGAATATGGGGTGCGCGGCTCTGAGCAGCGCTCATCCCGCGGGAGCGAAGCCCAAACACACGAGCATCATGTTCCTCAAGACACACAAGACTGCCAGCAGCACCATGCAGAACCTCCTCTTCCGCTTTGCTGAGCGGCACAACCTCACCGTAGGCCTGCCCCTGCGCACCTGCGACCACCAGTTCTGCTACCCGCGTGCGTTCAGCGCTCGATTTGTGCACCCGTACACCACGCCGCCGCACATCATCACCAACCACATGCGCTTCAATTACTCCGAGGTGCGGCGCGTCATGCCCAATGACACCATGTACATTACTATCCTGCGTGAGCCATCGTCAATGTTCGAATCGCTGTTTAGCTATTTCAACCAGTACTGCCTAAGCTTTAAGCGTGTCCCCAACGGCTCTCTGGAGACCTTCATAGCCAATCCTTGGCGCTACTACCACCCCCATGAGAAGGACTCCATGTATGCCCGCAACACGCTGACCTATGACCTAGGTGGGGATAAAGACCACCTGCCCTCTAACAGAAGTTATGTGGAGGGATTCATAGCAGAGATAGAGCGCGTCTTCTCTCTGGTTATGATTTCCGAGTACTTTGATGAGTCCCTGGTGCTGCTGCGGCATCTGCTGTCCTGGGACCTCCAGGACTTGCTGTACATCAACCTGAACATGCGCACCCCTGGCTCCAAGCACAACCTCAGCAACGATCTGCCCACGAAGATTCGTGCCTGGAACGCATTGGACGCCCAGCTGTACGACCATTTCAATGCCACGCTGTGGCGCCGCCTGGAAGCCCTGGGGCTGGATTGCGTGGCCAAGGAAGTGAAGCTCCTGCGTAGCGCGCGTGACAAACTGGTGCGCGGCTGCTTCGGGGGGCAGCTGCCACAGCTCCGCCCCGCGGCTCAGATCAAGAATGAGAAGCTGCGGCCGTGGCAGCCCAGCTCTAACGTGTCCATCGTGGGCTATGATCCGCCGTTCAACGCCTCCTTTCTGGGCGTGGAGTCTGGGGAGAAATCGCACAGTCTGTGCCTGAAGCTCATTTTGCCTGAGGTGCAATACACCCACCTACTTCTCCAGTCCCAGTCTTTGAGGTACCGCAAAAACTTTCCTGCGCGTGCCCCTCCTAACTCACGCCCTGCGAAGGCCCACCAGCCACGCCAGCCACAGAGGTCTTCTTTGGACCCCTCGGTGCTTGCCGCGCGCCACACTGGGACCACAGTCCAGGTAGATGCTGGCAGGGCTCACTTTTCACAGAGGGCACCGCTGTAGGCCCAGGAACGTTTGTAATTCTTCAGTGTTTCGCTCTTCCCTGCTGGACACCATCTTAGACTTGCGCAAACAAATTGCACACAAGGTTGTCATATTTCCTGTTCCCTTTCTACAGACTGACTCAGACGGAATCGCAGTAACCTCCCTTTCCCAAGAATAAAGACTGGTACCCAGTTCCCAGGACACTGTCTACCCTTGGCCTATGCTGAGAGACCCCGGTCTCCTGTGTTTTTCCAGCTTTTCCATTACGGTGTTGACTGCTGGTGTACTTGCTTTGCTTAATTTTTTTTTTTTTTTTGTGTTATCACCTGCTATTGGTGGACATTTACATGCAGGAACTACTTAATTGACTATGTTTGATTAACTATGAAAGTATCCCCTAGATTTTGTATGTTACACTGCCGAGCAGCATCAGTAAGGTTTCGCCTGACTGTTTTAAGTAGTGACTTTGAGAGACCTACTGAAATATTTTCTGTATAAGAACCAAGAAAGAATTTTGAGCAATATACAGTGTTTATAACAACTAGAATTCTGCATAACAAATGTTCACACAGAGTGGGAACAGCCAACATGAGTCAGATCTGATGGCATGGATAGGGGAAAAGTAATCTTCCTTTATTCTTTCCTTTATTGATGCACATGCATTCATTTTTCACCAGTTTTTCACATTTGGATTGCAATTATTGATGACTGATTACACGGCCAGCAACCTAGTACTGTGTATGAGGTATTTTCTATAAAAAGTGAATTATCATAAGGAAGGTAATGTTCAGACTCGTACAATCTGGACAATATATCTTTGGACTGTAATATGTCTTTGGGATGTAAGGGCAGGTACCTTGTCACTTCTGAAGTCTGCGCTGTAACTTTTTTTTTGATCAAGACACATGGCCAGTCTGTTGACAAAGGATGTGTTTTTTTTTTTTTTTCTTTATACTCAGTGGTGGAATATTTGAATATTTAACGTTGAATCTTAAATTGGTGGCAGTCATACACAGCTGGCCCCTTACACAGTAATAGGGGAGGCTGTAGGATAATTTGTGTTTGTATTATTTATTTCAAGTTTTTATTGCTGTATAGTGTGTTGTACAGTGATGTAAATGAATAAGAGATTGTTACTTGAATAAGAGATCGAAGTCGCGTGCGTCGGCGCATGCAAAACGATGAACGGAACGCGGTGTCGTGGGAAAACGGGAACTACGAAGATGTGACCCATTCAGAAGAGCTCACTCGGAAGAGTAACCGCTATCTGCAGGTTTCAGAACCCAACTAAAGAGGCAACGTGGTGTAAATGCTGTGCATTTTCAGCATTAATTGTGTTGGAGACACTGGGCTGTTGGGTCTCCCAGTTTGCTATGATAAAAAGGGGAACGTGTGACAGCAAAGGTACTTTGTTTCTTTGGTCATCCCAGATATTATGATAGGGTGAGTAAATAAACTCTCCAAAATAAATGTTTAATAACTTAACTTAATGATGAAATTAAAATAACGATAAAATTTAGTTTTATAGAATTCTAATATAAAGGTTCCAAAAATTACATAAAAATACTGTACATACTGTATAAACTGTGAGCTTCCCCTGAAATCTATAAGTACCTGATTTTCAAAACTGAATTTCAGGCCTGGGCATTAAATCAATGAAGGAAGCAAGATGATGTGGGATTACAAAGGTGCTCAGCAGTCATGTTAAACTTGCAAGTTAATTATAATGAATCATTGGGCAGTTTGCTAAGTTTTTTTGTGGTCTGGAGTTGTCACTAGTGAGTTGACGCCCTATCCAGGGTGTATCCTACCTTGCTCCCAGGCTCCCTGAGATAATCTCCAGGCCTCGCATGACCCTGCAGAGGATGAGTGGTTGGGTAATGGATACATGGGTGGAGTATTACTAGTGAGCTGAAAAGAAGCATTACAAATACAGTATGAATTTTATGCTTAGTGCATATGCCAAGGTTATGCATGAGGCCCTTGGTGTTGCGTTTTGATGCTGGCCTAATGTTTCAATTAACTTTGTATAATATGTTAAGTAATTTAAAGAAAAATTTATTGGTTTTAATTGTAATTGATGTATGGCAATAGTTTACTGTATTTTCTGTGCATTATCCAGTTTAGTTATCTAGTTTAAGCCCAAAATCAATTGTAAAATGTAAAAAAAAAAAAAAGGATTGCTCGTTGTAAACTGAGTGAAACTTTACTGCTCAGAGACAGACTGCAGGATAATGTATTAACCATGACAAAAATAAACAGTTCAAAGCCTGATGCACACATGGGATAGTGTACTTTTTTCCCTACATCTCACAGGTCTACATTAACACAATGATGGTCAGTGTCGAGCTCCCAGACTCAACTGCAGCTGTTAATATTTTGCATGACAAATTTATCAAATTTACAAGGGTTGTCTGTCTTGTTCTACAGAACATACAGACCTGGCATGATATGAAACTTAAAGTTACAGTACATAAAGTATATGTTCTTATTACAAGCTAACTGTATAACTTTTAAAGTCACTGTTTAAAATGATGACTTCAAGTTTATTTGCTTAAGGTAAGTCTCCTGGTTCAAATCCCAGGTGTGTCCTTGAGAAAGACACTCAGCGCTAGCTCCCTGGGCACTGCGTGTGGCTGGCAGCCCACTGGTCCCCTCAGGGTGGGTTAAATGCAGACAAGCAATTTCCCTCTGGGTTTAATAAAGTACAATAAATTAAAAAAGAAATCCAGTTTGACTGCTTTGCTTAGTGGTACTTTATGCTGTCAGGGTCTTGAACCTAACTCATTGCTACTCAAATTTGTAGTCATGCTTATCGTTACAAACTTGTCCCAAGCCTGTGGTTACGGCTCAGTACCTTTGCAGTCCTTGCCAGCCGGTCTTGCTTGCCGGTGATGATCAGAGTGCACATGTGGGTATGGTGTAAGCAATGCCTTTCTGAGCTGTGTTTATATTTGTATCATGGCAGAAGAGGGCCATGCCTTGTTTTGCAGAACATGTGCTTGTAGATTTGAGATTAAGAAAAAATTCCACAGGAGAGGTTCCGAAGACAGGAAATATTATGTAAAGCGGCACAATGGAGAAAAACAGCAAAGAAACGTGTTAATGTAAAAATTTTCAAGAACTTTCACCTGGAAAATGATTTAAGCCAGTGGGCCACATGTTTTACAGTTTTTACTTGAAGTACTCCATCTGGCACAATTTTGTTATATTTTTGCCTGTCTTAAAGCTTTACATAGGTCAGTATGTAACTGTACACCTCATTGACTTTTATAAATGAATTTAAATTTTTATCAAATGGTTCATACTTAGCCATAACCTTGAGTAAATCTGTGTGTGTGTGTGTTTTATTATGAGGTGCTGACAGCCTCTTTAGATGGTACTTCTTCCTCTTGTTACTCTCTGCTGGAGCAGTCCTACACCTGAGACTGGGTCACTTTACATTTTGCTGAGGAAGCAGCTTTCTGCTTTACAATGCTGGTGTGCTCATCGGTCCATGGAACACCAGGAAGCCAACCCCATGGACAATGCACCTCTTTCACTGCCTTTTCCTCTTTTGTTGTCTCCATAGATATTCCCTGAACATGCTGGCTGGTAACCAGAACCACTGATAAGAACCTACTATTGATATTGAATGATTAGGTTGGAAGTGAGGATGGGGGCAGTGGGCTGATGGGTGAAGATTCAACCTTTTGTGTTGGTCTGTGTGTAACCTGACCCCACGCTCGCATTAATGGACTCATTCATTTATCATCTGAGTCCCTTCATTCTAGTTACTCCCATTCTGTATCACTTCCCACAGGAGTTCTGAATTGACTTTCTGTGTCTGACTGGTATAATTTGTTTTTTTTTTTTTTATGTAGATGTTAGCCTGATCTCCTGCACTCAGTACTCTTTTCAAAGAGGTCGCTTTTTCTGTTTTGGGGTGATGAATAGGTTTTTTTTCCCTTAATATTTAACTGCTGTAGGCAGTAAGTGGAACAGTTTTCTTTCGACAACTTCTACAACTTTTTTTTCTTGTAAACCCACGGGTACCATATTCCAGCTGTGTTACACCTTCCACTCAACACTCATGAATATGTACATGACTGACTCATTTCCAAAGAAGCTATTTCCGCGAACATAAGAAGGTAGACAGAATATACGGTGCTTAAAGAACAGATTAGTCAGACTCTTGGATAACCCCTTCTCCATTGTGTATTGACGAGCCGAAAGTTGAACTCCTTGTCTGCGTTTGAGGTATTGTGCACAGTTCTGTCAAGACTCACCTTCTCTCATGGTAGGGGAATAAAACACCCTACACTGTGTGGGTAGGAACTTTCAAATGCAGATTTGTGATGGCTGTTGGCAGACATTAGTACTTCCAAGAGCTTGTTTGTATCAGCCATGTATTGAAAAGATTTCAGTAATAATGATACACTGTTAGCTACAGTATACTAAATAATTGATCATTATACTCAAGTGTTTATTTAGATTTTATATTTCACTCAGATGAACAAACTACATTGAAATGGTTTTTGAGGTTGTGTTTGGTAAAAATCTCCGCATTTTATTAAGGGTAACTATTTTGTAAAGTGTGTTTAAATGGCATGTGTATTAGATGTGGCATGTAATGGGTTTGTGGTCTCTGCCTTGCATCCTAGGCTTCCTGGGATAGGCTCAAAGCCACCTGTGACCTTGCAAAGGATAAGAGGTTGGGTAATGGATGGAAGATGTGAAGTGGTGCTGTGGTGGGATGGAAAAATATGACAATTCCAAGGGCTCATGACTAACGGGGCTGTGAAATTTATAAGATGATAATCTTTCATGCAGCCCAAAATTTCTAGTGGAAGAATATAGAGGTCATGTGTGGTGTAAATACATTTAAAAAATATTTTGTCTGAAGTCCACACTTTACTGAAGGTTTCATTTTCTCATTTTTGAAGAAGAATCAAGAAACATTGCTACTTATAACAGAGTTGCAGATAAAACAGATTTGTAATGTCCATACTGTACTTGGCATGCCTTCTGATCCAGCATATGAAATGAGCACCACCACCATAAAAAGGGATCATTGAATATTTGCAAGCATTAATATGCTGTTTATTATAGAATATAAATATATAAGGCATGCATTATTTCTGTTGCACACATGCATTTAGATATCTGGATATCAAAGAACATTGTATATGAAAGCGTTTGTGATTGTCCATGAAAAAATTTGAGGTGAGTAAATAGCTTTAGAGAGGTGTGTTCACATTCTGGGTTTATCAGACTGATGGACTGAATATCCAGGGTTGGAGCCTTAATATGCAACTATTATGTTTTGTATGTGTTGCTGGTGTAAAGGTGGAGTCTTGGCATTGCAGCTTACATGATTTGAATGAATGTACTGCAGACAAGTTTTTAAAGAGTGGTTTGTGGCTTTCAATATAGATTGAAGTTCATAGCGGATGATTGCCTCAAACCGATTCAACTTGCGTGTAAAGGAAAAACGCTGAGAATGTGGGATCAATCTGCCTGTAAAATTAGTGCAAGTAAAAAAAGCCCACAGGTGATAATGTAAATGCCATCTAAATTTTACTGTGCACCTTGCAGGCTAGTGAAATTAAAGTGGAGAAAGGTGGTGGGAAGCGTAGGAAAGTACCCCATTTCAGAATTAACTGTGCACAATTACAGCCTTTGTTACAGCCCAGCACCTGCTCCAGTCAGGTAAGATGACGTCCCTTGGCATGAGCTCAAGTTACTTTCCACAGTTGGAATTATGTCCGCTTTGTGTAAATGAGTGACTGCAAATGAGCCTTTTCTCTTGGTCAACGGGATCACGGAGGTGACACATGCTCCATGCTGAACTCAGATTCCCGTGAGCAAAGGCTGTGGTGTCCTTTTGGATCAAGCACCCGTTTACCAAGGTTTCAAGTGCTGAAATCAAAACAAAGATTCCAGGATGGCAGGACATACCTACTCAAAAGGATATTAGCTGTTTAAGTTGCTGCTTTTCAAAATGTGACATGAAAGAAATTTTTTTGGGGGGGGGTCACCACCTCCCCACCCCCCACAAATCGGATTGGCTACCCTGAGTGCCATTCTTCTTTCAAATTTCATTTCTTCAAAATAATTGGCTGATTTGACGTTTTGGGGGGGGGGGGGCGGGGCCCCCCGGCCCGGGGGGCCGCGCGCCGCAGCCCCGCGGAACAACAAGGAGAAAG
>JABJVR010004793.1:0-14293 GCA_025773905.1 Chitala chitala | reverse complement strand
CCGACAACATAGCTCCCAGGGTCATTTGGGCACACAAACCCCTCCACCACTTTAAGGTGGCAGCTCGAGGAGGGGACAAATAATTCAAGTGAAAGGAATAAGCAAATGAAATATGACAGATCTGAAAAGCTGAATTAGCAGAATCTAAGAAGAAGCAGCGCAATTGGAGTGACTCCACAATATTGCCTCTGCTATGCTAATGTTTTGTAAAGATATGTTCAATGACAATATGAAGAGAATAGCTATCAATTTAAAATAAAACATAAAAAAAATTAAAAGTGAAGGAAAAACTACAAAGTCACAAAAATCAGCGTTTCCTGAAAACAGAAGTACGTTTAAGTAGTATTTTTTGTGCGCGTGATGTAATGTCAGACCAACAGCAGGTAAAGATAAGATCTGAATTTAATATCCATTAAGAAAAGGGCAAATCTGGCTGCACTGAAATAACACACGTTTGATCAAGAGCATCAAAAAAAGCTGTGCATTCGAGCCGGTCACGTTTTGAAAACGTTGTTTCTACGTGATGTTTCCAAATAAAGAAATCGGAGCCTGATGTGGACCAGCTGCAAAGCTAATGAGCAGCATATTTGACAGAGAAAAGTTTTAAATATGCACAAGCAGATCAGACTGGTGTTAGCTGTAAGCACATATCTGAGGAGGCAGAATTACGTTGTAAGCACCCTCCTTAAGGTAAAAAGCATCAAGCTTGGACGCTGAACACTCAAGGTTGGGGAGTTTACATTTAACTAAGTTTTGTCAAAAATGTGCCTGCCTTCAGCCCTTAATATGACCTCCCCCCCCTTTTGTTAAGTCAAATAATGCTGCCAGGACTGGTACTTTCATGATTTTTTTTCCCCTTTTTTCTAAAATATTTATTTTTGACAGGTAGCATTTTTTTACATAAAATATAAAACCACTATAAAGAACTATTTCCGCTCATCTTATGTGCAAGTGATTCATTAGAATTGAGAAAAAAGCTTAAAGTTAAAAAGGACATGTTTTGTAAACCCTTGGTGATTGTAGACATAATTAAGTGTAGCTGATTTTATCGGCACTGCCAAATGTGAATGAACGACAGAGAGAGGGGCTGTTTCCTCCATGTGTCTGAACTCATGAACCTGATGCAGATAGATGTGTGTGTGTGTGTGTGTGTGTGTGTGTGTGTGTGTGTGTGACAGGTCAGCCCACTCCTCCCCTCGGTCCTGTGCTGAATGCTTACGCTCCACTGCAGCTGGTGCTACTCTTGGTGGAAGGAGGTCAGGCATGACCGTCTACAGGTTAGCCTACATAAATATACATGGGCCGAGAATGAGGGCGTCGCTTCGGCTCGGGGTCCTTGATTAATCGCCCCGCGATCCGAGTGTGACCGTTTGTGTATATGTGTGTCTCTTAGTTAGTGAGTTGTGTTGCTTTGGACTGATCCCTCCCCATCACCATCACCCAACCGATCCAGCGCTAGTTTGGAAGGCTGTTATGGTACTATTTTACAGCTTGCTGTTTTGGAGGGTGCATTATTGAATGGGGTGTATAGATTCTGAGACATAATAATGGCCAACAAACATTAAATCACCAGGTTCTGGATAGGCCTTAGGGCACCTTAAGAAGATAAAATTATCTGAAAATTAGTAGGACATTAAGTGAGCTTAGCTAACATAGAATGATGCAAATATAGGTCATGTTGTAGAAGAAATGACAAAAAACGGTGCTATGAATATCTGTGCATTTCAACAAGGAATCTGTAATATCTGAAAAAAATTATGAAATGTAGGCGTAAGTAGATTGTTTTTAAATAGGTTTTGGTACGATCCAAAGCAATGATGTTGTCATGAGTTGTTAACATGTGACCAGCCCTACTTTTGTGTATCGATGCTTACCTACTTACTTGTAGCGATGAACAAGCTGTAGCCACGGAAACCTCCGCCGACTTTATAGAGGAGCTTCTCCGTGTTCTTCTGAGGTATCAAGAAGTTCACAAACGAAGGGAGAAATCTGCCTGTAGGAATTTTGGAAGGTAAAATCCAGCAGTTATGGACTTCCTGAAAGTTCCTCACTAGAAGATGAGCAGCTACAGGTTGCTAGATGGTTCACCAAACAACCTTCTCTGACCTCTCAACCGCATCGCTAGACGTCCTTTCATTACATAGCGATTTCTTTACAAAGATGTAAATTGTGGAGCGATCAGTGGTATTGGCATGATAATTCTAGCTATTGACTTGACAATAATTCTTTCCATTGACTTAATCACTGATGCTGAATGTGCACTACGCTAAATTGTATGAGAACGCCACAGATGGATGTTATCGAAATTAAAACCGGGGCCAGTTTTAGAGTCTGCTGCACATGTTCAGCTTTTCGTTTTATTGCAGAAAGCTATTCACCTAACATTATATCTGCGATCTTAATCACACTCTGTAATTTTAACGATTCCATGATGCAAAAGGGTCTCAGGCCAGAAGGCTGTAATGTGTGTCTAATGGGAGATGATTATAAAAGCAAGGCTGGCTTGGTAGCTTCATATGAAAGTAATTTCAACTACCTTTGGCCTTCGGGGGAGGGGGGGCAATGTTCGTAACAGCCAAGGGATGGACAGAGAAGCATCTCTGATAAAAAAAACCTAATTGTCTCTTTTTTGCCAGAGTACTTGTTTTGTTAAGCCAGCTAAGTTATCATTAGCCTTCTGAGACAGTGAGATTTCCCTTTTTTCATTTTCAAGCAGAAGGTGGAAATGGGGTGATGTCATTTTAAAGTGACCACACATGTTCAGTGTCCAACTCATTTTTCCAATAGATTTATGTTCAGCTCTGTGGGGCTTTTTCAAAATAGAGCATTTGGTGAGCATCTCCCATTCTAATCAGACTTCATGATAATTTTGATGACAGCCAATAGTTTTTGCATTTTTAAGCAGAATTTGAAAAATGGTATTGCATAGATTTTATTTATCCTACATTTTAGATGACCATTAGAGTGTGTCTGTGTATGTGTGTAGAGTTCACATTCTCTCTTTAGCATGTTTGTTTTTTCTTTTTTTTTCTACTCCTCCAGTTTCCTCCCATCGTGCAAACACATATGGTTTAGGTGCATTGATGATACTAAATTGCCTGTTCTCTACTCTGTGTGTGTGTGTGTGTGTGTGTGTGTGTGTGTGCGTGCGTGTGTGCATGCGTGCGTGTGTGTGTGTGCATCTGTCTGTCTGTTCTATGTTAGGGTACAAGGTCAGGATAAGTGATTAAGTAATTTTAGAAATAATACAAATGTTAGGCAGCAGATTCAATTTATGACTCAACATTGAATTAATATAAAATATACAATTTTTTACGCATTTACCAATGCACTTCTAGTTAGATACTAACTGTATTTCGTTGCCTTGTACTATAACATGCGCAAGGGCAATAAAGATGAATCTAATCTAATGTGTCTTTATAAATTCAAATTCCAGTTTTTACAAGCAGGACATTCCACAATGACCTCTGACCTCTAAAGATGTAGACGTTCTTTTATGTTGTTCATTTCTCCCACTGCCCTAACTTCAGAACCCTGACCAAAATACAACCGTGAGACGTCAACACTTATGGTTCACATCAACGAAAACAAAAAGATGAAACAGAGAAAAGCATGTTAGTGAAAAATTTTAAGAAAACAAAAAATGTAATGGAACAACTTCACACTGAAATGAAACAGAAAGCAAGGAGTCTGCAGGGAGGGATTAACAAGGCGACAAAGTGAAAAAAGATGCAAATAGAAATTAATCCAGTTTTCTAATGACAACAACATTCCCATTTTTTTAATGTAAACCAAGTTATGAATTGTGTCACAAAACAAAGCACAAAATCTGTAATTTAAATCTAATCCTTTAACGCTTCTTTCCAGGGAGTTTTTGTTCATAAGAGTTCCTCAGGCATATTCACTTTCCACAAACAAGATTAAATACTTGAACGTTTAACAGATTTGTTTAAAGATAAGCATTTAAAAATAAAATGATTTGGACGCATTTCAGGAGTTAATGGACGTTTATGTGCCAAGACCAGATCTATTTTGTTCATTTCCACAATGTTTACCAATATGACAGAACGACAGAGTATTTTAAGCAGCTGACTATGGGCTCTTTGCATGTTCCCACACTTTTCTTCATGAATGCATGGCAGGAATGAGTTTTATCTCCATATAAGTACACATTTCTTGTCTCGGGAAGGAGGGAGGACGAGTCGCTTGTGTGTTTTTATTAATCTACACTTTGTTGTTTTCTCTGGATTTCTGTTCTTCAGACTTTTCCTGTTTTAAACTTACACATAGTGACAGTAACATTTGTTATCTGTCCAGACGTCTCTTTGTCATACATATCTCTGACTCCAAGCAATCTCTTTGTCCTACGTATCTCTCACTCCAAACTGTCTCTTTGTCCTATGTATCTCTCACTCCAAACTGTCTCTTTGTCTTACATCTCACTCCAAGCCATCTCTTTGTCCTACGTATCTCTCACTCCAAGCCATCTCTTTGTCCTACATATCTCTCACTCCTTGCTCTTAAGTTTTCAAACCTGCACCAGATATGGTACATTGACTAACATAAGCATTAAGTCCTCGCTCATTGCAGTTATGGGTACTGGTGCTCTCCTCCATGTTGCTCTGTGCTTTTGTGTTTGCCAAACAGGTACATACACCTGTTATAATCACCTTTGCTGTTTTCCTCTCCACATGTCTAAATTGAACTCAAGATGGGCACCATATGAGCTGAATGGGCCATCAGTGACATGGATCCAGGAGTGTCATTGTAGAAAACCTGCTGAAACACACATCTGCATGGAGTGCTGGCAAAGTGAATGATTTAAAGAAAGGCTTATTGCCTCTATGTTTGCATCTCAGGGGGTATTGAGCAGCTAGTTGACTTCGCACCCCTATAGGTTTTTTAAGTTTTCCTTCATAATGAGTTTTTCATTCCTCTCCTCCATTTTTTCCCAGGATTTTCTGTCTGTTGAACTACTGTATTGTTGGCATAGTGGTGTCTGGATTGCTGACCCTGGCAGCAGTCTCATTAGCTAACTGTAAGCTCCACTGACTAGTTGTTAGTTTGAGTTAATATTTATATATGTCAGGTTTCTTGTGTTCGGGGCTGGGTTTTCTGGTTTGTTTAGCGTTTCTGGGTGTAGTTAGTCAGTTTGGACCTTAATGGTCTTTTGTCTTGTTGCTGTTGTTTGGCATTCTTATTCTTGTGTCTTGTTTATTCATTAAATGCTAAATTCAAATCACAAATATGTGTGCATTCATTCTCAACCTTCTGCAGTTGTCACATGTGACTTCAACATCCCACCTTCCCCAACATGCTTCTTATGTGCCTTGGGGCAACTTTGTTGTGAAAGTCACTATATAAAAACAAAATGAACTGGTTATAAATATATCACATACACAAGGGAAAAAACAGTATGCAGTTTCTAAGACTGCTGATTCCGACAGGTTTCAGAACAGCGCATTGCAGTTTGCTGGATATGGGGCTGCGTAGCTGCAGACCAGTCAGGGTGCCCATGTTGACCCTCATCCACTGCTAAAAGCTCCTACAATGGGCACATGAGCATCAGAACTGGGCACGTGAGCATCAGAACTGGGCAATGGAGCAATGGAAGAAGGTGGCCTGGTCTCATGAATCATGCTTGCTTTTACATGACACGGATGGCCGAGTGCGTTGTTTGTGCATCTCTTACCTGGAGAAGAGATGGCACTAGGATGCACTATGGGAAGAAAGAAAGCTGGCAGAGGCAGTGTGATGCTTTGGGCAGTGTTCTTCTGGGGAACCTTCAGTCCTCCCATTCATGTGGATGTTATTTTGACACGTATCACCTGCCTAAACATAGTCACTGACCAAGTACATCCCTTCATGAGAACAGTATTCCCTGATGGCAGTGGGCTCTTTCAGCAGGATTACATGCCTTGCCATACTGCAAAAATGGTTCAACAATGGCTTGAGGAACACAACAATGAGTTACAGGTGTTGAGTTGGCCTCCAAATTCTCCAGATCTCAGTCCAATCAAGCAACTGCAGGATGTGCTGGAAAAACAAGTCCGATCCATGGAGGCCCCACCTCGCAACTTACAGGACTAAAAGGATTTGCTATTGACAACTTGATGTTAAACACCACAGAATGCCTTCAGAGTGGAGTGTAGTGCAGTCCATGCCTCGATGGATCAGGGCTGTTTTGGTAGCAAAAGGGGGACCTACTCAATACTAGATGGGTGGTCATAATGTTGTGCTGATTGGTGTAGGCGTATACATATACTATGTATGTGCACATGTTTAGCTATTTTGATTGCTTTATTATAATGACATCATCCCTGTTCCTTCCAGTGTATTCTACTCTCTAAACTTGGAATATATTAAAGACCATAAAAAAATATTAATATAAAAATGAGCTTCACGTAGCCTCAGCTTAGGCACAACAATTAAAAATTCCATACGCTGACAGAGCTGTCAGCTGCTGATGAATGGTAATGTAATGCAGCAAAATGCATGGCGCATTCACTTGATAGGATGTAAATACTGCAGATTGGAATGGAGGAAGTCAGCTTGCTATATATCACTGAGATTGCTTAAACAGTTCAAAGTATTCTGATGGATTGGTTTTCTGGAGATACAGGGCAAATATGGAAAGCATTAGGAAGCTGAAGATATACATTAAAGCTATTATTGAACCCCCCTCCATCCTGCCACTAGCTGGCATCACAATCTCCAGCTATAAATCAAGGTGGAGTAGCAAAAGTGCCGGGAAGGGTGGGTATTTGTAGGTAAACTCTGGTGACGGCGTACAATGGAAACACGAACACTGACAAAAAACTGCTTAGGGCCACGGGTGCAGGACGCAAGAAGGCAACAACTTACATCAGCTACCAGATGTTATTTCCTGTGTTTCGATGTATTTTCCAAAGTACTTTTGGTGATGCGGAGGTAGACGTGATGATGTACAGTATGAAAAGCAGTGTGCATGCGTGCGTGCGTGTGTGTGTGTGTCTGTCTGTGTGTACGAGTGGGGAGGGGGAGCTCAGTTTTTGAATTGTGAAGAGGCACGTCCCCCCCCCCCCATTATGATTCTACACCTGTGCTCAAGGCATTTCTTAATCTGGAGAGCCCCTTGGGTAAAACTGCTCAGTGAACACGTTCACAGAAACAGACCTAAAACAATGAAACGCACTCAGTTCAGCTGCTTGAATTTTTTCTTTTTTTTTCTTCTCAAAGGAAGATTTGAGGCAAACTGTAAAACAGGGAGGAGATGACAGTGGATGTGCTGTTGCCTTTGACACAGGAGAGGTGGTGTTCTCACCATTAGTGTGCATCTCGTGCGATCTCCCTCAGCACCGGACACCTAGGCTCTCAAAACAGTCCGTCACCCCCCTGCTCTACGTGCCAGCAAGCAGTCAAGGCCTAATTCCAGCCTGCCTGTGTCCTGGAAAAGAGAAAAAACACTTCAGACAAAACTAGGAACAAAAAAGTTATATTTGTACTATATACAGTATATGTAATATATATAACTTACTTAAATACTAAATACATTCTTATATATATATATATATATATATATATATATATACAGTATATACTTTTCTATATAGTGTATAATAGTAGTGTTCTTTTGTATATTTATATGTATTGTGGAAAACTGAAGATTTAAGAGTGCTCAAAATAAGGATTTAAGGGATAAGACAATTAGAAATAAGATCTTAAGGCAATGTTTGGAAGTCCAAATATCCATAACGACAAATAAATTTATTTATTTATTTTAACCATGATGTCTTTTAAATGTTTTATTGTGTTAAGACGCATCCAGGAAAACATGTGTCACATGAGATTTTTATTTCTAAACTATAAAAAAACCCTAATGTACGAATTTGTATAGTGGTTTTCATTTCTGCCTTACTGTGTGGAAAGTTGAAAGTGTTTAGTGATTCAGTGGTAAAGCTGTTATAGGAGTAAAGCCACATAGGAGTAAAGTTCTGAAATTGATAGCCTCTGTTCTCTTTTTCATTAATATTGATAACTTTCTTCTCTTCCATCACATTTCCTAGTTACACCTCCCTGGCTATTCCTCCTTCTTTTATTTGTCAGATTTTTTTGTATCTATTTTTCAGAGCAAAAAATAAAGTTCTATATTTATAAAACAGTAAGGCTTCTTTAATTTACCAAACACACACACACACACACACACACACACACACACACATTCTTCAAGTCTGGCCTTCAAAACCAGATCTTATGACTGAGGGTCAGTTCCTGCTGTTTTCGGTAGGGAAACTCTACAATGTAAAAGCTCTCCGGGGCCCAGTAAAGTCTCAGAGACAGCTTCCACAAAGCTGCAGAGCGGTCAGGGGCAGGAAGGCTAGACACGCCTGCAGAACTGTCACCGCTGGGACATGGTCCTGTGCATAACTGCTTAGAAACTTGTGTCAGACAAAAAAAATGGCTATTAATTCTGCGCAGGCCGCTTGTTTAAGAGCTTTCGGCCCTGTCACACTGTGGGTGGAAGTAGCTTCACCATCTAATGCACCGAGGGCAGCGGAGAATCTGTTACCTTCTTTCCAGCTGGCACCTGGTGGCACGGCCCAGGAGGACCATTTGGCAGAGTGTGCACATGGGACATCTGCTGGGGTGCAGGCCTCGGCCAATGAAGAGCCCCTGAGCACTCGAGGTTGCACAAACGGCAACGGAGTCAATGTCGATAACACAGGCAGGTTCGGTTTCCGTGGTGAGCCTGCGAGCTGTCAGCATGCTGCTAGTTCAGCTCAGACTTCTTGTGACCCTTGGGGGTTAGCCAAGGGTCAGCATGGGTGTGGCAGTAAACACGGACGCAGGAAAGGCCATCTGGACAGTTTTCACTTTGGCAGCTGACTCTTAAAGCGCCGGAGTCATACTGTAGGCCCCAGACGCATCCTGTGTCGGTGGAAATGACGCGGCAGTGCAGGAAGAAGGTCGCCAAGGATACGCTAAGGTCAACAGCAGGCCAGAGCGACGAGCATAATATCAGCACGCCGCTACCACAAAGGCGTGGTGATCGTCCTTCAGCAAGTTATAGCAAACAGGGCTGGTCTGCTGTGGCCTGTCTCTCATTCCATTTAGGCTACATTATGAGGTGGGCTCCTGCTGAGACCTGAACTGGAAGGGTTGACAGCTCACTAAATCACTTTGTTTTAGTAAAGCAAGCTCGTCTCATAGACTTCAACCACAGAACTCCTGCGGCCAGAAGTATCATATCCGGCAGTGATGGAATTCGGTCGTTAAAAAAAAAGAAAAGGCAGGGAGCTTCTGACATGGAACCTGCTTATGAGCTTCATCTTGCTGAGACTTTGTCAAGACACCAAAATGCCTTTTTGCTCAGGTTGATCGCTCAGAATCAACAATCACAAGTTGGAGGGGGTCAAAGGTCAGGTTACACAGCAGTATTCATTTGAAGGCCTTTATAAGGTCCAGCACAAACCCTAAGAGCCTTTCTTTTCTTATGTGAATTAGTTTATGTTCAGAATGCTTTCATGGAGAGGACAAAAATACTAACTAATAGTCTTGAATTTAACACTAAGAATTCTTAACGGGGGGTTGTGAAAACAGCACTTTACATTTTAATTTATTTTAAAATGTGAATTCTAGAAATGAGTATGTAAGAGATCTGAGCTAATCATTGTCGCTTTAGGAGGCAATTGTGTTTGTTCCACATTATTACTCTCATGATCTGTTCAGTGCTTTTAGGTTTTACTTATCCACTTCCTGCTAAGCAATGTTGCTTTATCCCCCACGACTTGGTGCTTTGCTGCCTGCAAAAAAAATCTTACATATTTGCCACTTTCACACAGAAGCTTAGTGTAACACAGTTTATCAGACCCTTGAGTTTTGGGTTTGCATTCCAAGAATGCATTCACTTGTTCAACGTAATTCATGTAAAAACAAATCACGCATTAAACATAGATGGACACGTTTCATATTCGATCCCCTTTGAATGGGAGGCAGTGCGTGGCAGAATGTAATTGTTGCAACATGGCAGATGAGAAGGTTGTCAATCAATCTCTGTCAGAAAAGCACCTGATGATGCTGAAATTGTGTAGAGAAAATGCCATTACTGTGAACAGGTGTATAGATATAATATAATATAAGATATATACTTAGAAACTGCTTATTTAAATAGAAAAGACACCCTTTTTGAATAGATTTATTTTTAAAAGCCTATATATCTGGAGGAAACAGAACTACAGACTGATTAGTAATTGAACAGTTTCTGTCTGTTGAGCTCTGGTTAAGTTTGAGGAGATGAACGTGGTATAGTTTCCCACGTGAGCGCGCTCTGATTTTCCATATGTCAGTCTTATGACAGTATGTGAGAGGGATCCATATTACTCCAGACACTGTGTATTAAAATACAGTGCAGGTCTGCTAAAGGCAACTAACACCTCCTGGAGAATCAGCTGAACACACAGGTGGTATGTCCACCAAGACCTGAAAACAAGGGCAGCTTGGACTGTGTATCCTGTCATCTCCTGCATGAAATGGCTTTCATCAATATCGATGTAGATGGGACCATAATGATTAACTTCACATCAGCAAGTAGATGCCCAAATTACGAGTGACCGAAAGTAAAAAAAAAAAAAAAAAAGGTTTCAATTACACACAAATTTTGCAGCATTCTCAGACATTAAGCTAAAATGTTTAAACAGACCACAAAAATTCCATATTTCTTAGAAATAGTTTGTTTTTGAATTTAAAATTTACTTACAATACTTTGCACAAAGCAAGGTTTGTTCTAACTTAAAGAATACACACCCAGTCACTTTTCTCTTCACTTTGAGGAGAGGAAAGGAAATTTCAAAACATAGCACAATATTTACTGAACAGCATTAACTACAGGAATCTAGCTTTACATGCACACCTTCATTCTGGGGCAATAGGAACAGCTGCCATTGTTTACTTTGGAAGCAAACGGGTTTGTCAGGCAAAACTGTTGTAACCTTGAGGAAATTAGTAACAAAAATGTATTAACTGAAAAATCTGTAACAACTACAAATCTCTTTGTGTTACATTTTTCACTAAGCAAGAATTGCTGAGTGTCAGTGCTATTAATTTAAAAATATTTAATGGCATATTACAAATGAGGTGCAAGTAAACTACTGAAGAAAAATCTGACATATTACTACAGTGTATTTTTTCTATTTTAAGAAACCACATGAACTTATAAATTACATAAAAACTTTATATTGACTTAAACTAAGGTTTTTCAGCGTACCGTGTGATTTTTCTTTTTTACTTGCGCTTGCATGAGACTACAAATATTTACAAGTATGAGCCTAATAATTTATTCCATAAATATTGTCTTGTGAAGAGAAACCATTGTTCTTTAAAATTTGTTCGGCTGACAGCTCTGCGACATTCAACAAATAATTCCATCAAACATTGCCTAGTCTTTATGATTATAACCATTTAGAGAGCATTCCTACTCAGCCACATCCCTTTGGCTACAGCTTAAGAGAAAATTACGTTGTAATTTGATTCTAGAAAGTGCAGGGAAAACTAGACAAATCAATGGAATATGTTGTTACTTTAGGAAATGTATTTTTGGAAGAGGTTTGTTTGATAACTGTCTGTAGGGAAAAATGTGTTTGGTAGTGCTACCTCTGTAAGCTTCCTTAATGCCTCATTTAATAGAAGTTTTTTCCCCTGATTGGACTTAGGGTCAGATGTGTGGTTTGGGACTAGAAAGTCATTTAGATGGTGGAAACTGAAGAAAAAAAAATTTAATGGAGACCAATTTGTATAAATCAATTGTTACCAGATTTTAAAAATCTTTACTTCTGACACTGTACATTTAATCAGAATCAGATGCTGAGAATGCATAGATGAAGCCAATTAATGCAGCTTACTTTATTTTGTGCTTTTTACAATTAAGATTTCATTAGTGTATAACGTTAATGAACCAAGGAATACTTTTGTATTTCTCATGATACGTTTAATTGTCCATTAACGATGTGCGCATGCCAGACCTTGGGATGGGCCGTTATCAAAATATTTGGATGTAATTAAACCCGAGAGAGGCGTCGTTATCACATCAGAAGCGAAACGTGACCTGAGCATAAAGACAGGCAATGCAGAGGTTCACTTCTGGTTCACCAAATGAAGTTCCTCTCTGACACAGCTGGCCAGAGGTTTTCTTCCATGACGAAATTACAAGAGAAAAACCATTCTGTCAAACTGAAGCTTACAGATTTATCCCATGTTTTGTTAACAGTGTGCTGTGCATGTTACAGGCTCTGAGTGCAGAACTGCATTATGATATTTTTCCACTTTTTGTGTTTGTTTGTTTTCACAGTGTATCACAAAATAAATAAAATTACATCTAACAAATACAGAAATTGTGTGCATAGTAAATGCATACAGTATACACAATACATGTAGAGTACACTGTATGTATGCCTGTTATGCTGTGATACCATGGAAACGTATGGAATGATGTCATTGTGAAAAGTACACAGTGGTTACATTTTTAAATCTCTCTCCTCACCAGTATCCCGTTAATATAAAAATGTGCATTTTCTTTACCCACCCTAATGTGTGTTTCATTTGGAAAAGGTAACAGGTGTATCACCTTCCATTCTTTGTGATGTATTATTTCCTAAATGTTGTAATAAGGAACTTGGAATTAATACAGTTTGAATTATTGCCTAAAAAGGAAACACACATTTATGGAATGGGTTTAATTTCAAAATGTTGCACAATCAGTTGTACAATCACAATTATAGATTTCCATAAGCTGTCCATAAAATGTGCTCCTCATAAGAAGTTTAAAAAACTTGGTAATGGAACAATCTGTGGGCTCAGGGTTAGCGTTGTTACCTCGCACCCCAGGGCTGGGGTTTAACGCTAGCTCTGTGTGTGCTATTGAAACATAATGGACATTGTCTCTCTCTTCATACATGGACTTTGTCACACTGTCTTTCTTATCTGCTGCCATCGGTAGCTGTCCCCAGGGCATGCAATGTGACTCCTTGGTTCAGGCTCCAGGTCCCCATGACCCTAGACCAGATAGGAAGTTAGGGAACGAAATGAAGTCATGACATATCCTGCTTTATTTTCACCATGCTGTTGTGACACATCTTTTGGAAGGGTCCATATGTAGGACACATGTTGTGATCTAAAACCTTGGCTTTGGTTTCCAAGGGCACCTTTTGTACTTTTACTGCATTAACCCTGACATTACTGAGCAGATCACCTATTATGTGGGGGAGTATAAAACATTCATCAGCTCTGTTTGTGTGCTTTTCTGTTTAATGATAGATGTGTTATCTGTCTATTTGTTCACCTCTTGCCTATGCATCATTATTGCCATCGCACTAAAGGAGCAGATTGTTTTTACATATAGTCAAACTCCTTTGGGTTCTTGGAGTTTAAAGTGATCCTATGAGACTGAAATAGTGATCACTGATACATTTGGTAAATATGTTGAAAATGAACTTCTGCACCAGGTAATCATTGCACAAATTCGATTGCGTCTTTGATTTCTCAATCAGTCTTGTGCATAAAATATATCGATGTGAGCCCCTTTCTATCAGACATGTAGTTCATTGAATATCTATCATGATTGCTTAGCAGGACGAAGATGGTTTAGCAGACAGAGAAGGCAGTCAAACATCCATCCCTGCATTGCTTTGTCTGTGGAATGAGGAACGAGGAAAAAAGTTATTTCAGTTATGAAAGTGTTTCATATACCATTATCTGGACTTAAAGCACCAGTGGAAGAACAAGTTTTTTTTTTTGTCTCGCTGGTTTTCCTTCTCTCACACTCTCTGCAGCTTCTTCTCATGATGTACAATGGTGCCATGTTTACAAACCCTAACCCAATGTAGCATCTTCCTCCTGTGTTGTTTGAAATGGACCAAAAGACCCCATCCCCTCAACCCTGTGAAACATCCATGGCCACAAAAAAAGTTCTTTTCCCACAGGGAGTCTGTGAATTGGGGGAGGGGGGCTTTTCTTGACCTTGTTCCCTAGGCTAAACTCTGCACTTGGCAAAACACTCCATAAACACATGCTTCCTCCAGTGAAGACTGAGAGGAGCTCAGGAGGCCAGGAGGCTCCCAGTTTAGTTTGGTCCACCTCAACACTTTTCCTGTTTGAAAAAGATTGTTGATTAATCTTGTTCGAGGCCGGGGGGGGGGGGGGGTGAAAAATAAAAAGCATAGTGTTGGGGTGGTTTATATCATTTATTTTTTATGCCAAAGAAAAAAAAAATTTAATCGGAATGGCGGGGTGGTTGGAAAGGGTGTTATGTTTTTGGTTTGTG
>JABJVR010004792.1:0-14294 GCA_025773905.1 Chitala chitala | reverse complement strand
TTATATCAAGAGAGTTTTGTGACACACAACTGTGTGAGAGATAGTGTGTGTGTGTGTGTGTGTGTGTGTGTGTGTGTGTGTGTGTGTGTGTGTGTGTGTGTGGTGCAACTTTATACTTAAGTGGTAGTTGGGTTCAAGGTAAATGCCATCACCAAACAAAAACTATGGCTTTTCTGTTGGCCCAAAGTGTTTCACCACAATACTGTGACACCACGTGTGTGTGCGCGCGCTGCCAGAGCTTGTCTGTGCTGTTTGCTGCCCTGTGGTGGGTGAGCTCTGAGTGCTTCTCCTGCAGTATGTGCTGTGGCTGCGCAGTCCTGTTTCGCAGCAGTAGTCTGCTTTGCAGGTTGTACGCCTGGGATGATGGGGAGGTGGACCCACCATGGGGATGGTCCCTCTTCTCCACTGCTAGCTGGTTTATTTGTCCACTGGCTTGTCAGACATTGTTTCGCACCACTTGGCGCCGGGAATCTTGGTCGTCTGCTGTCACCACCCAGTTATCTGGGCTGATGCCACTCTGCCGTCCAGTGCCAGTCTCTTCCACACGTCCGGGGCCCATCGCTCCTACAGTTATATTTATTACTTTGTATGAGAAGGCAGTAAAAGAAACATGAGAGAATTTAACCTCCAGGGTTTATGAAAGGACGCTGTAATTTGTGTAATGGTAGAAAGTGCGTCTTGGCTCTGTTCTGGGCTGAAAAATATGCAATGAAAACTGAATAAGATCATACAAAATCTCTTTTTCCCTGCTGTGTCCCTGGATGCCTTCTCTTCTGGCTGCGCTTGTCCCTTTTTGTAGCACTGCTGACTCTTCCTCAGGATGAAAGACGACCGTGTTATCGGCGGACAGCACTGTTGCTGAACCGGCTTGTCATCACACAGCTCCGTGGTGCCAGAACCGGCCATGTTCCGATGCAAAGGCTTACTCAGAAGGCTTGGTTACTGACTGAATGGTCTTGCTGATTAACTTGGGGAGGGTCACAGCACCCCTGCTGATAGGGGGGGGCCTGTTCATTCATTAACAAAACAATAGTGGTTCCAGCAGCCATCAGGCTGTTAAACCTGCCTGCCATTCCACCCACCCCCTCCCAGCAGACACATTGACCCAACAGACACCCCCCCCCCCTCGTGCCAGTGGGCAGACACAGAAGAGATGACCAGGAATGCATTCAGTCTGGAGCGGAAGACTGACGCTGGGCTAAACCTCCTTTTCATGGGCAGCCAACTCCAGCAGACCTAGGCGTGAATACCAGGAAACACACCACACTGCCACAAAGTGTGCCCAGTCACCTCTGCCAGCAAGTCCATGGTGTGAACATGTGTTATTACCATTATTGCATCAAAGAGAGAGTTCTTCACGTTATGAGAAAAGGGAGAGAAATTAACTCAGCAGGCAGTATAACTGCACATACTTGTAAAGATAAATCAGTTTAAAGCATGATGTTAATGATGTGGTATAATTGGATTCTGAACTCCTTCAGCCCCCCATAAGCCTTGCTATTCCCAACATTCACAGTCACACTGGGGCTTCTTGTAACTATGTGTTGAGTGTCCCCCCCACCCCAGTCCTCACCAGTTGGGCTTTTTGTGGCTTAGTTGATTCTGTGCTGTGCTGTGGTGAGCCGTGGACGGTTCATTGGAAGGCTTTGGCTAAAAGAGGAACGGTGGGTTGGTGTTGGACTGGTGCCGGTTCGCCTTTTTCTCTTCCTCAATTGCAGAGTGCACTTCCTCTGGATAGAGTGGCTTGGCCTTGATGCAAGAGTGCGGCGAAACCAGGTTGGGGTGGGGAGTGGAAAGGGTGGTGACCCAAGGCTCACTGCTATGTGTGCGGCACGAACCCAGAGTGCTTATCATTCTTTCTTTGACTGCTAGTGAGAAGTGCTAATGCATGCAATGAGGCGACAGCAGAGGGATTATATTTTTTGAGGCTCACCAGTAGGTGGCGCCAGAGCTGGATCACACTGCTACAGGCGAGCTGGTAGGTGGCGTTGACACAAGCAGTGAATTTCTCGCCTTTGTTCACTGTTTTGCTAATGTGTAACTGCAGGAGGAACTTCTCACACAGCCTCACCTGGTTAATAAAGGTTAAATAAAACAGCAGAAATGAAACACCATGCGAGGTCACTTAAACCAGTACCTGTCTTTTAAATATCTCTGTGGGAGTGTTAGTACTTCAAGAACCAGCATCAAATGCCCAAGCCATAGCTTCATGGTTTTTCATGTTGGGGCCTGGGGGTGTTCAGCAGCCAAGCCCAGGCCTGCAGCCTGAACTCCTGGGAGACTCCCTGCCTTTCCTCAGGGTATTGAGGACAACTATTTGTTTTTATGGGTAGCTGGGCTTAGGACAAGCACTCACAGGATGTCAGCTGTAAAAGCAGAACTGTGGCACCTTGCTTACCAGGAATCCTTGCTCCAAGTCGCTAAAGCACATCCAGTGTGTTGGCACAACCGCCCTGTTTTTTTTTGCCTGTCATTACCTCAAACCCCCTCAACCTTTCTGTGCCCGTTTCCACCCACAGGCCGTGCCAGGGAAGCTGTCACTAGATACCCTGCTGCAGATGTCCAGTTCCCAGGTGCGAGAAACTATGAGGAGATTGGGTTCCAGCTCGGACGAGTGCTCCCGGCTTGCCACCTCCCTCTCCTGCCTGAAGAGCGCCACAGAGTCAGGTCTGTCTGCCGCTTCACGTGCCCAGTTGGGGACGAAGGAGAGAAAGGTGGCGGCATGCCTGGATGTTATCCTGAAATAAACTTTCCCTTCAGTGGGTCTCAGCTGAATCACTGTTGTGTGTGTGTGTGTGTGTGTGTGTGTGTGTGTGTGTGTGACACTCCCTGTAGGAGGAGACATTAGAGAAGTTGGAGTTCCATGGCTTTTGGAGCCCATGCGTCGAGACAGCGGCACCTCTGTCCCAGCTGATCAGCTGTCCTCTTCATGGGGACCCGTGCGTCCTCACAGCCCTGCCCCTCTGGCACACCCCTCAAGTTGCACGCCTCCCTGCAACCCTGGCCCCCAGTACCACTCTGTGTCCACCATGCCCCCCACATTCGATGGACCAGCGCTACACACTGGCATCGAGAGCCTGTGTGATCCCTTCCCTCCCTCCCCACGGCTCGGCCGCGTGTTTGGCCATTCCGGCACGCCACCCGTGACCCCCACCTCCAAGAGGAAACACCAGCTGAAGCCCCCTCGCACGCCACCAGCCCCCTCCCGCAAGCTGCTGCACCTGCTGCCCAACATCACGCTCACGCGCAGCCGGAGTCACGAGTCGCAGCTGGGAAATCGCATAGAGGAGCTGCCAGCCAACAAGTAGGTGATTCACCTGCCAGGTCATTTCCTGTTGTACACTGTCTGACATCACAGGTCTCGCTCAAGACCAAAGTACAGGTTGTACGCCTGGTGTCTGGGACAATCCCTTATGGCTAAAGAATGTGTTGCACAAAGGTGTATGATGCTTAAGTAATGCCAGGACAGGTGTGAGCGTGACTACGTTCAACCATGTAACGCCACAGGTGATGCCACACAGCCCCCTGGCCTCCCGCCTCACTGGTGTACAGCAGCCTTATTGAAAGTAACTGTTTGATTGTTATACTACCATTACCTTTGACTGGTTGCAGGACACAGAGTTATGGGTTCAGATCCCTTCAGGCAACGTCCTGTCTCAGGGAGCAGTGGGGGGGGGGGGTCACCTTGGAGCAGGGCATGCTGGCAGAAAGGCCTGTGGCAGTTTGGGATCACCAGGTGATGCCCGCCTTGTTCCACTCTCTCACCAGGTGTGCAAAAAAGAACAAGTTATTGCTGAAGGTGCAGATCAACGGCGTCGGCTGTGAGGATCCCCCCTCGCGTTCGCCCCTGCTGTCTTCCCGCACGCCAGGGGCTATTCCCACCCCTCTCGCAGTCCCCTACACCCCCACCCTCCTGGACGATCGCACAGTCCACAAGAGTGAGTGATTTCATCAGACGTGATCTGTGAACATCTCGAACGACCTACACAGTCACAACAGCACCAGACAGTCTCTCTCTCTATTATTTTCTCAACTAGTTCAGTTTATGCTTAAATTCTGAACCTATGCTGTATACAATCTGAACAGGACAGCAGCCTGATTCCTTCTGGGAGCTGACAGTTATGGTCACATGTCTAATGGAGACGGGCTAGTTTAAGCAGCAGTGCTGGGAATGAGTTAGCATTGAGCGCAGCCTCAGTCAGCTGTGTCCTCAGGCGGGCTGTGTGGTTTTGCTCACAGAGGCCCCTCCCCTTATTGACGCAGTGCGGTGTGGTATTCCGCCTAACGGTGCGTGCCCATGCATGTGGGGAACAACAGCTGCTGTCGTGCAGGGTCCATCCGGCGTCTCTACAGGCTACACGGACATTATTTCACTTTCGGTCACATTCCTTTCTGTAGCTGCTTGTTCATATTTTCCATTTGAATCACAACAGGAAGTCAGATCGTACATTACCATTTCAAAGGCAATAACCTAGACATGAAAATGACTCCTACTGCTTTTTCCACATTTTCCGATGCGCTGTATGCATCCTTGCTTAAGTTGGGTGTGGAATGAAATGTAGTTTCCTGAACAGATAAAAATTTGGAACTTCAACTGTTACTTAAACTGTGACATCTACTGGTGGGCTGCAACCTGTTTGGCTGCCCCCTATGGTTCCCTTTGCGTTGAATGAGTTTCTATGCTGTCTTCTAGATAACCTGGCAGTGCACAGGAGCTCCCCACAGACAATGAGGAGAGATATTGGTCTGAATGTCACCCACAGGTGGGAAGCAGCTAAAAGTTTACCTGTTGTCCCTGTCCTTACGTGCATCTTGTAATTGTCCTTATTTTTGTACTCTGTTTTTCTTGTCAAGGTTTTCAACAAAGTCCTGGCTCTCACAAACGTGCCAGGTGTGTCAAAAGAACATGATGTTTGGTGTGAAGTGCAAACACTGCAGGTAAGGGGGCAGTGCCTTGCTGAAACCTCTAGCTCTGATTGGGCGTGCTGTTTTCTGTTACTACTTGATTGTGTTCATTGGTGCTTATGTTGTTTCAGGTTAAAGTGCCATAACAAATGTACAAAAGAGGCCCCTTCCTGCAGAATATCATTTCTCCCAAGTAAGTTGTGAAGTGTTTCTCTTCAGGGCCAATGAGAAGCTTGTTCATGAACCAGCTGGACTTGTGATCAATGCATTGAATAGAAGTTCAGCGGTTTATAATGTTTAATGTATGTGATCGTTCAAAAATTTATAACTAGGCTGTAACGTAATCGTCAGGAAATGCACTTGTGAATGTGAACTTGTGAAATTGGCCTTTGAGATTTTAAGCACATGGTTATGTAAAATAGTTGTATTTGTTAATGTTTGGAATGAATGTAGCTGATTTGAATATGGCTGTGAAGAAATCGAGGTGTAAATCTGTGCTCTTGCTGTACGAAGTCTACACGAATGTTGATTTCACCATAATATGCGCCTGTCATTACAGTCCCAAAAATCCGAAGGACAGAGTCTGTGCCTTCAGACATTAATAATCCTACTGACAGGCCGATGGAAGCCCCGCAGTTTGGTACTTTACCAAAGGCATTAACCAAAAAGGTAGGCCTTGGAGCTCAGCCAATCACAGTGCCTGTATGTCATTGCACTGATATTGATGACCCTGATATTCTTTGGAGATGATGAATAAAAGACATGTATTTCAGTACTGATCAGTTTTCAATATTTATGTGCTGTTTGGACCAGATCTTGCTGCGCAGAAGTGTCGAGTCTCGATACCTTGTGTCTTTCCGTGCAGCTGTGTCTCTGAACATCTGGCTGCTCATAGCGACTTTTATGTGTATTCAAACCTCATTCGCTGACACAGAGCGCGTCTGACTCTGTTAATCTCAGGATCACCCCCCAGTGCTCAACCAGCTGGACTCCAGCAGCAATCCCTCATCCACCACCTCATCCACGCCCTCCTCGCCCGCCCCCGTCCAGCAAAGTAACCCCCCCAGCGCCACGCCGCCCCCCAACCCCTCGCCCAAGTGCTCTCGTGAAAATCGCTTCCACTTCCCTGGTGAGTCTTCTCATGAGCTGGCTGACCTGTGAAGACTTGCCAGTGAGCCTGTCTCTTCTCTCACCTCCATTAACAGCACTAATGTAGGCTGGATACATGTTAGGAAAAATCTGGGGGAGCTAACTACCTTTCTAACCTGGTCTCTCTCTCTCTCTCTCTCTCTCGCTCTCTTGTTTTTCTCTTTCTCTTTCTCTTTATCTCTCGTTTTTCTCTTCCGCTATGGTGTTTTTCTTTTTTCCCCTCTCGGTTAACAAGCTGCCTGCTACTTTCAGCACAGACAGCAGTTTATCTTCCCCGGTGAGTTAACACGTAAGCTTGTTTATGACTCACAAGCCCTGTCCTGCCCACATGTTTATACCCTGCACTTTTATTGGTTAACAGATAAGGTTTCCATGTTCACACTGCTAGTAATCATAAACTGTCCTGATAATGGCTCTTCAAAAAGATTGACAAGCTTTCAGTTAACTTAGTTCAAGATATTATATTGCTCTGTGTTTTGCATGTTCAATTGTCATAACTCACATCTCCTAGTGGCCAGAGTCAGTAACTGCAGAAATTTGATCTGTGGTCAGCAACATTGCCTGTTTGGGCAGACTGAGTTACTGAAATGACTGACACCATGGCAACTACAATGTCATTATTTATACAAAAAATTACTTTGTGTCAGTGTAGTTTTTATGTAGTAAAATTATATTCTTTTCCTCCCATATAGAAATGCCCAGTTCACTACATTGTGGATCTTCACATTCAGAAAGCAACACTGACTCTGAGTAAGAAAAAAAACAAAACCACTTTAAACATTACTGGACTGTAATCTTCTGTGGTTTTCTTAAACATCAGAAACATGTGTTTCAGACCACAGCCTTGCGCTCTCCTGCCCTCCCCGGCATAGCCCTGCCCCGCTGGGGGCTGAAAGTAAAGTTGTGTAGTAAATTCCGTGCTCTCCTTCCACAGCCGGACAGAGCCATCGTCAAGTGACCCCGGGCTTGTCGCAGATCAGGCAGCCGCGGTGAGTGTCCCGAGCAGGAGCGGAGGGTTTCCGTCAGGGCTGATGTCATACATGGAACAGGGACAGGGGTGATGGTGCAGGGAGGTGTGCTTTGTCAGGAAGAAAACTAAATCGCAAGGGAATTTTACATCTTACTGTAAGCCACGTGTGTAAGACTTCCGGTTAAAAAATGAAGGCGCAAACACGTGTGTGTCAAAGCACAGGTACAGCAGCGCCGTAACGTAATGAAGGCGTGTTAAATGCAAGTTACCTTTCCAGGAGGAAGAGGAGGCAGAGGAAGATGAAGATCGAGGCGAGGAAGAAGGGGAAGAGCATGGCAAAGGGAGCTCGGACGATGAGGGTGATGATGACGAGCTGGACGATCTGCCCTCACGGGCCAGGTGCTGGAAGGGTCCCATCTCGCGTAAGGCCAGCCAGACCAGCGTCTACCTGCAGGAGTGGGACATCCCATTTGAGCAGCTGGAGCTGGGTGAGCTCATCGGCAAGGGCCGCTGGGGCAAGGTCTACCGTGGGCGCTGGCACGGCGAGGTTGCCATCCGGCTCCTGGAGATCGATGGCAACAACCAGGATCACCTTAAACTCTTCAAGAAGGAAGTGATGAACTACCGACAGACCCGGCATGAGAACGTGGTGCTCTTCATGGGCGCCTGCATGGCCCCGCCACACCTGGCCATCATCACCAGGTGAGAACGAAGCGTGCCTGCATACCTGGAGGAGCGGGACAGCATGGTTTTTGAATGACACAGATTTGTGCCCAGAAGATTACTGGGACAGTTTTGCTGCATACACATTAAACTGGTTCATGAAGTTAATGAGGGTTGATGAAGTGCACTCTGGGTGTTATGTACATGAGAAGGCTTTCTGTTTCTCAACAGGGTGGTATGGACTCTGATAGGAATAACGAATTATGATGGATGCTGCTGAGAACGAGGGATGAATTTATCAGGGTGTTTCATAGGATGATGTTACATTGCTGTTAAACTTATTTGTTGTTGATGATGTGACCTATTTAGGATTGTCCGTTAAACTAATGTCTGATCAACAATACAGTAACGCAGTGAAAGTGGAAGTGCTGGTATGCTGGGTCTGCTGTGTTTCACTCTGTCTGGTTTGTGGTTTTCGTTGTTTACCATTAATGATGTGTCCAGTGGCAGTAATGTCATTGTCTCCCTGCTACCTGCCAAAACCACTACAATTTGCCTTCTGGACTTTTCTTAGCTTCTGTAAAGGACGGACGCTGTACTCCGTTGTGAGGGATGCCAAGAACACGCTGGACATCAACAAGACCAGGCAGATCGCACAGGAAGTTGTGAAAGTGAGGACCTCGATTGCACAGAAGGCTGAGATCTGACTGCTGTCCTTGGACATGACCATGATGTCTAACACGCTGTTGCTTCCTTCCCCCAGGGAATGGGATATCTTCACGCAAAGGGCATTGTGCACAAAGACCTGAAATCCAAAAACGTGTTTTACGACTCAAACAAGGTGGTCATCACTGACTTTGGGCTTTTTGGAATCTCAGGAGTTGTCCAGGAGGGCAGGTACGAACTTAACACCGCACCTCCTCCTGTACAAAAGCAACATGTATGTGTATGTACGTATGTAGTGTTTCATGCTAAATGCTAAATTAACATCAGTTTGATGGCTGCCAGCCAGTGCGTGTAAATGAGTTACACTAGCAGGCAGTGATTGAAGGGCTGAGTAGTGTCACACTGAGTGGAGAACTGAGAAGGGCTCACGCTGGTTTGGGATATCAGTTGTGCTGAGCTTACTGTACATTTCTGTGTGTCTCTGTCTGCCCAGGCGTGAGAATGAGCTGAAGGTGCCCCACGGCTGGATCTGCTACCTCGCTCCCGAGATCGTGCGCCAGATGGGCCCGGGGAACGACGAGGACCGCCTCCCATTCTCCAATGCCGCAGATGTCTACGCCTTTGGGTACAGACCGTCTCCGCTGCCACATTTCACAGCACGATTCAGTGTCCTCGCGAACTGCTCATATACCGTGGGGGTCTGAGTTAATAAAATGAAGTGACCAGGATTCTGTTCACCACCTACAGCACCATCTGGTACGAGCTGCAGGCCCGAGACTGGCCCATAACCAACCAGCCTGCTGAGGCAACCATCTGGCAGGTCGGCAGTGGAGTGGGCATTAAAAAAGTCCTGGCACAGATCAGCATGGGCAAGGAAGTCACGGTATGGGCTCCGGTCAAGAGTTCAGGTCACCGGGCACTATGCCCCATGTGTCTACTATTGGAGTATGGCACTGAGAAATTAGTGGTTTCAGTTAATTGGCACTGAATGCATACAACACTAATCTAGCTTGCAGCACAGCATCTGACATAACAACCAACTGCTTTCACAGCAAGATGCCAGTCACAGATTTTGGGCTGTTGACAACGATGTGCTTGAAAGTGCTTTGTGGGTAATGTTTGTGCAGGTATGAAAGCAAAGGTATTGAGTAACAGTCCACCTCTGCACTTGCCCCTCCCAGGAAATCCTGTCTGCGTGCTGGTCCTACAACCTCCACGAGCGACCCACCTTCACCCAGCTGGCTGACATGCTGGAGAAGCTGCCCAAGCTCAACAGGAGACTCTCCCACCCTGGCCACTTCTGGAAGTCCGCTGAGTATGTATCCTAGATGGGCAGCCACTCTGGACATATTTTTAATGCCTGGTCAGTTTTCCCACGGTCCCCTTGGAGCCCGCGAGCCAAACGAGACTCACCAGGCTGCTCCACCCTGGACGTAAATGGACAGCTTGGCTTTTTTATCCACTGACATTAGTGGGCGAACTGATGTGATGTTAAGGAAGAAACTCCCTGGTCCTTCAGCAGACACAGTGGTGATCCTGCCTTCACACTGCCACCCCATGGCACATCCACAGAGGGGCTGGCACAAGGACATAGGAGACACTCTGACATTGGAGGGGTGCAATTTTTCGACGTGACAGAAATGTATATATAGACCAAAACCTTAAATATTGGAGGGATGTCTTGTCCATCCCGGTGATTACTACACCCCTGGGCCAGCATTGACACCTGTTGAATGTATTTCGGTACAGGTAGTCCGCACCCACTAATTCATATGGTGCACATGTGACATAAACTCTGCTGCACAAGTGATGTCATTAGATGTTGTGGCTTTTTTTCCCCCCCTTTTCTCTGTTTCACAAAAATATATTGTGGGAAAACAACAAAGTAATCTAGTGAGGTGGAGGCAAAAAAAGCATCTGAAAATCAGCCAGGTTTTGTGAATTGCGCTTCTCTGTTTTATACTGTCACTGTTTTTTTTTTTTGTTTTTGAGTAGACTGTGAATTTTGGTCTGTGTTTCAGTCTTAAATATATTGTCCTCAGCCTTGTCTCCGACGTAGTGAATTAGCGAAGGCGCTCTTTCAGTGGACCGAGGAGGCGGGGGCGTTAATCTGAGCAGAGTGCGTACAACGTTGCTGTAGTGGCAACATGGCATCATGGGTGCTTTCCTCTTCACGGAAATGTTCATTTGATCGGTCGTGTTCAGGTCACTCTGCTGATTTCGCCATCCGCTTAAGTGCCATCTCAGACTTCCTGATTTTCTTTAAGCTCCCCATTCTCTCTCTCTCTTTCACGTTGCTTCATTCACAAGATCTAACTTTAGCGTCCGCTTCTGTTTTCTTCCATATTTTCTCTCGCCTCGATATAAGTTATAACTGTTGGTATGAAATGCAAGGTAGAGTCCCAATCTGCCTTGTATGCCACAGCGTTGTGTAACTCCTGAATAACCTCTGTGGAGCCCCTGCCAGGGAATGGAACTGTTTCCGCTAATCCACAGCCAGTGTTGGGAAGTGGAGCACTGCTGGGAATTCTTGTACCTCGGTTCTTTCCAACAACTATTTGAAATGTGTCTTTGGATTTGTTCTATGCTTCTGAATTTCCATCTTTTGGGGATTTGGCATCTTCACACATCAGCACGTTATCATCTGCCTCACACTGTGAAGGGCTCACTGAGCTCACTGACTGAGGACCCAGATGACGGGGTGCTGACTGAGAAAAGAGGGGCTCATTTCAGGACTGACTCCATATGTACTAGGTGTCCCACACCATATCTTTATCTCAGTCTTTTAATGTCTTCTGTATTTTCGGTTATTTTATTCCTTTGCACAGCTTTGTCACACCTGACTGTACAGAGGTGTGTGTGTGTGTGTGTGAGTGTTACTGTCAGTGGGAGATGATCATGATGTATACTGTCTTCAGTGGGCCTTGCTTTTGGTTTCTTCTTCTTTTTTTTTGACCAAGTGTTGCTTGCACAGGAAGCTTCATTGCAAAGCTTCCCAGATCAGTTGAAGAACTGTGCCAGAGGTTAACGTCAGTCACCATGCCACCGTTTCCTGTCTTTCTGTGGCATGGCAGCACTGGAGTCAGTCGGTCTCTGTCAGTCTAAGGAAGCACAGAAAGAAATGTGCCAGAGGTGACACTCAGTCGCCACACCAGCCTTTCCTTCCTTCCTGTGGCTTGGCCCCACCGGAGTCTCTCTGACGAAGGAAACGGAATGATTAGGTCACCGCTGGGTGGAGGACTTTGTTAGCGCTGCTTGTCCATCGATAGATTTTTGTTTTTGTTTACCTGCTTACGGAGCGGCTGAATGCTCGTTTTAATTTTTTTTCTCCATTGTCAATTTGATACTTTGATAACATTCCTGACATTTTAGAATATAAACACCCACTTGGAAACTGTGTTCTGTTACCTGATTAAAATATATATTTGAAAAGGCTCTTATACTAAGTAAAAATGGGAGACATCGGCAATTTGTTTGCAAGACAGTGTTTAATTTATTTCTAATATTACCTCTTGTGTGCACTTGGGCTCTGTTTTGTGTGTGACCATGTGTGTGACCATGTGTGTGACCATGTGTGTGACCGGAGCATATTTGTATATATGTGCAAGATTGTTTTTATGGTGTTGAATGTATAGTTTTGGACTAATAAGGGTGAAATCTGTAAAGATTGTAGTAACACGTGCATTTTGGAGATGTCACAGTATCAGCCTATGAATATATAAATATTGTTTATTTAATGTACAGTTAACATATTCATGTAATATTTGAGTAAACATTTTATATTAACCTATATCATCGTAATATTTTAAATAGGTACAACTCCCCAGTGTATAGATCTTTATATACTTTTTCATGTACAAAATGCTGTTAAACATGAATTGTACATTTTAGAACGGGTCGATACATGTTTTATATGTGTTGTAAAAATTAATATTTTTGTATTGCACGTGGCAGCCACATTGTAAACACGTTTTGTTTCCATCTTTGAAAGACAATACTGTAAAACTAAACCTTCGCCTCTCGAAACAGACCCGTTTTGGTTTTTGAAATCGTTCCAAAAGCACTTCCCTTTAACATAACTCTTGTACAGTAAATACATGTAAAATAAAATCAAACATCATAATGTTTGCAACTCATATGTGGGCTATCTCAGTCGCAGTGTATTAAAATACTGTAACGGCGGTGCCACGACCAACGAACAGTAGTCGGGAAGGGTGATTATGCACCTTCCCAGCGATCTTTGTAAAACAGTTGTACCCCACCCTGGGTGTGTCTGGGCATGCGAGTGTAGACCTTCCCCCTCTTTCCCTGGTGTGAGTGTTGGGCTGATTGTGTCCATTATGATTTGCCCAAGTGTCCTTTAAAGGACAGTTAGTAAATGAATTGGCCACTCTACTGCTGTATTCGTGTCATGGCTAGTCAGTGCCGTTAAACGGGACCACAAGCTCCAGGAAGCGGTAAATACCAACCAGCAAACCATGGAGCTAACTGAGCGTACCAGAGGGTGCGAGTGCACCCAGGGAGCTCAGGAGGCACTGCTCTGAGGGGAGACCTTCCACAGGCACACTAACACCAGGGAGCATCAGTCACATGCTCCCTAAGTATAAAGGCGAGCAACCCTGGGAGCCCTATGAGGTCCGGCTCGAACTCTTAGCCCTGGCTAACGGCTGGACCGAAGAAATCATCACGGTTCGCCTCGGTCTTGTCCTGTAGGTGAAGGCACTCTAGATATTGCTGAATCTGAAGCACGAGGCCAGACACCGACTGGGGGACCTAAAGGCAGCGCTGCGCCGTTGCTTCAGGGATGTAAAGAACCAGCAGGGCGCGCGGCAGCTGCTCAACACTTGGAAGCGGCAGAAGGGAGAGAAGCTGAGGGTCCTGGCTGCGGACATGCAGACAGGTATAGCTTTGTACGTCTGGCACAAATGTCTCATTCTATGTAATGCCAGAATACCATCCAAATGCATTCAATAAATGTTTTTTTTTTTTTTTTTAGCAGAGCACATGCTCTGTATGCTGTGGTGGGTGAGCTCCCAAGGCAAGGCGGAGCTCGGCTTTCTCTTCTGGTCTGGGAGTGCTGGGGTATCCTAGTGGATGAACTGGAGGACGTAACTATGAAGAGGGAGGTCTGGGCATCTCTCTTTAGGCTGCTGTCCCCACAACTTGGACCTGGACAAGCACACGAAAATGGATGGATGGATGGATGGATGGATGGATGGACAACATGTAAAGCCAGGGAAGTTTGATGTATGATATACATACATGTTGTGATGGTTGCACTGGCTGCTCCACCAGGGGGCCATGCCCCTTCCTTCTTTGTGTTCTGTCACATCTCTGGGTTTGCGCAACAAAATATTAGGTTAAGGGTACCATAATTTTTGTCCAGGCAAGTTTCATTACTTAATTTTAAAAAATAATTCCGTTGAATTACAATTCAAAAGCAATGTCTGATTTTCATTAGTCAATGTTCATTAAATTATTATTTAATATTACTTTTATCAGTGTCATATTTGTCCATGTGTGCATGACTTACATACATGTTCTGATGGTTGAGCTGGCTGTTCCACCTGGAAGCCATGCCCCTTCCTCCTCCGTGTTCCGTTTTCAGCTCTCACTTCTCTGGGTTTTGTGCCTCGTCTTGCTCCTTGTAACGTCCATATAGTCTAGTTTTCTGGCTATGTCCATGTCCAATCACTTTCTGTTTGGGGTTTGTTAGACGATGGCCTGGGTAGATGGGGAAAAAAGTGCTGGCTAGCTGGCAGAAACCATTTTATAAAAATGTTGCAGTCATTTACTAGAAAATTAATACAAAGCTGTTTAAAGCACTCAGACTTTGTAAAGAACATAAAAATGTAAACAACATGTACAGTGGGGCAAAAAAGTATTTAGTCAGCCACCAATTGTGCAAGTTCTCCCACTTAAAAAGATGAGAGAGGCCTGT
>JABJVR010004791.1:0-14295 GCA_025773905.1 Chitala chitala | reverse complement strand
CATGCATTCACACACACACACACACACACACACACACACACACACACACACACACACACAAAAAAAAAAAAAAAAAAGTCAAAATGCCTATAGGACTGCTTAGGTTGTTAATGTCACAAAACAACACCATATACAAGTCCACAGTTCATTATCCAAAACCCCTGGGGCCAGATGACTTCACAATTTCAGATTTCAGAAAGGTACTGTAATTTGATGCATGGCTCAAGCCCAGCAGGGTCTGGGGCAGGACCTTGGAGTCAAACATTAGTGCTCCTGCACCAAAACATACAAGTATTATTGCACACAGATATACATGTACTAAATACTGTGAAGAGGATAATCGATTACTCTTTCTGAGAGAAGGGCAAGGCATTTGGCTCCAACCCAAGCCAAAACGTAAAGTGCTAACAATCAATTGTACCAAATATGTAAAGGTAGGGATGAAAGTTTTTTTTCAGAGTTCAGGCCAGTATAAATCAAGTATTGCTAGACTAAAAGCAAATTATTTGTACATACTTTACAACATTTACCAATGCTGTGGTTCTACATTCTAACTTTTCATGCAATTAAATGTATACTGACTGTCCTTACTAATACTTATGTTTTCTCTACAGTTTACAGTATATGGTAATAAATTGTAAAATGAATTCTTGTGCCAAACCTGCACAAAAGCTTTTTGTTTTTGGAGCTTTGAACATTTCATAATTTCTGATAATGCGGATGCAACCGTTCAAAAACCTCTTAGGTTAGTTTGTATCAGGGTTTAAGAGAAATGCTTCTGACTCAACGCAGTTTGTATTCAATGCATTTAAAATTTTCAATTCTGAATACATTTTCTAAATGTATTTTCTTGAACGTTTGGTGCTTTGTAGCTCCATCTTATCACCAGTCACCATGTTTGCTTTTTACTTGTCCAATTGGAGACACCTTGCCAAGTACTAACTAGCTGTCCTCACGTGGGTGAGGTCCACCCAGCAAACAGCTGCAAACATGGACTTTAGTGTAAGTTAGATGGTAAAAATAAATAAATAAATAAATAAATAAATAAATAAATAAATTATGCAGAAATCACAATGACTAAAATTACTAATTACAATTATAACAGTAGTTGGGCTATGTGCACCAAACTGTAGATACCAAACCAAATCATTCAGATTTTATCAGGAACCGGTCGCATCCCTAGTTGATTATGGGTAGTGAACCCATTTTTGAATGCAAGTACAACATTGATTTGATTGTGCCACCAACACCAAGAAGTGGGCCCGACTGCCTTTTTCTCTTGGTCCAAAGAAGGGAGGCCACTCACCAAGCTGTCCTCTGGTCGGGCTGACGCGGATGCGAGGACATGGTCTGTGGAACGTGGATGTGGTGACCGTGACCGTAGTTGGGATGCATTCTGTGAGGGTGTGGCGGTGGACGCTCGTGGGCACGTCTGGTGGGGCACCATTAAAATATGCATCTAAACAAACCATCCTATTCACGTGCACACGGCTTTGTTTTACAGTTAACCCGTAACATTTTAAACCTGACCATCCATGGCCTACACCAATACATAGTTCTCACATGATGTCAAAACACACAGACCACTAATCACAGCGGGCCATACTGTAGGGCAGACTCATGGATTTTACACAATTACACTCAGTTCCTAATTTAAAAATCAGAATTGTGCTTTACTCCTGAGTGAATGGTTAATTCAATCAGAGGACCAACTTTTATTCCATAGCAGCTGTAAGATTACATGAAGTGGAACAAACAAAGAAAAATCAGCGAATAGAGACGACTTCAGCTTGCCTTCACATAAGTAATATCATACACATTTTATACAGCTTTTTATAACAAAAGAATTCTGCTTGTTGCTGTAGTAGCACAGGGTCGTGTTTTATACTGCATTCTCCCTGACGCGTTACGTGAAGCTTCATTTTATGATCAATAAACAAAATGCCTGATGCATTTTCGTTACCATTAATCATCTGGCTTTACAAGATAACAGATAAACTTCGGGTCACTTAAGTCTATAACAGGTATGTATAGTGTGTAAAGTACAATGCAACTGCTAGCACAACTAAGAGCACCGAGTGGTATTGGATTGCAGAGCTAGAGATGTGACTAGAACCATCACAACAGTTAAGGGAAAACAGAACTGAAAAACACCTCCTGAACAGACCCCAGAGCACTGAAATGCTCTGTATATAAACAGTTATGTGAGGGTACATGCCCGGTTTGTGGCGTCACTCACGTTGGGTGCTGCATCAGCCGACATCTCTGGACCACCAGTCTGTGGAACACCTCATGCTGGTTAAGACTCTGAACTGAGCCACCTAGCGGGGGCACCGGGTGGTCGGGGGGCAGGTGTTGGGCCAGGGCAGGAGGGGGGACAGGGGGCACGGCATGGCTGTGCGAGGGAAGGGGAGCATGGAAGGGGTGCAGGGGGAGAGGTATGACGTGGTCCACTTGGGGATGGGTGAGGGCACTTGTGTGGGAGTGGCGACAGGAGGATGTGGTCTGCTGAAGCACAGGTCGAGTCAGGGGACCATCTAAGGAAAAGAGAATACACAAACAATGAATATTCAAAACACCCCTGACTGATGTTTGTGTACAGACAAAAATGTTGAAATAGAACCTCACAGGATCTACACTACGCTACACAGGTTTAAAAATTAAGTGTTCCATTTGTTTTACGGCATCAGATCCTTTAAGTGTCATTTACAATGCAATGCTGAGCTTTGAAAAGACCCACATTTTAAGATGTAGTTTAGAATGTGTACAAAAAAACACTTGTTTTGAAAATCACAAATCTACATTCTCTTTGATGTTACAGAAGAAAAAAATACCTAATTCCCTTGAATTAATAAATTTTCTACGCTTATTTTAAAAGCTTGTGTTATAGTACATGTAACAAGGGAACAGTAAATATGGTAGCCTTTGTTTGTAATTTTCATTTTACAGCAGAGTTTGTAGGCAAGAGGGATGAGGGCAAACATTTGATCTAGTTGAACAGGTTTACTGTCCTGTACATTTGAAACCTTAGTCAATGCAATTATTCACATTCAGAACTGAGGAATGAATTCTAGGTTAGTTTTATTAGCATGTTTATTGTCATCTAAATATTATTACAGCAGCTTTAGTTTAAGTTAATAACAGTAATCTAACAAAATAGGTCAGGGCTCCAGACAAAAAAAAAAAAAAGTTATAGATCCAGTGGCTCCTAGGTCAGAAAAAAAATGATTTTTTTAGGTGCTGCATAACAATAAACCCAAACTTTTAAAACACGTTGTTATCCTGATGTGTCTGCCCTCCTTTTTACAGTGTCTTCATCTATCTTCTGAATGTTCTGGGAACTGAAGTTCACTTAAAGTGGGACTTGAACATCTTGCCCAACTTGCGTGTGCTAATGGTGTACTGTGTGGTCACGATCACGTGATTCAATTCAATAAAATTTATTTTTATATAGTGCCTTTTGCAACAATGTGCCTCAAAGCGCTTTAAGGTGATCACGAGCATTTTTATGCTTTTGCTACCGCCATGCTTTTTCAGTCTCTTGTTTGAAATGGTTCGTTCCTGTAAGGAAATCTGTTTTCCCGGCAATTTCTTTGCCTGTTTTAGAACAGAAGTCAGCCGAAAAGTTTTTAAATGTCTTTCGGCCCGGAGTTCGTTGACTGACACGGAAAGCTGCTCACGTGTGTCGCTCTCTCTCGCACCATCAGCATCTTTTATTAGCGTCATTAGTGTCATCAGCGTTGGTGCTCGACAGGGAGGAGGATGTTTAAAAATCTTATATTTTCCGTTTAGACATTTTTGGTTTCTTCGTCTCAGGAGAGGGATTCTCCATTTTATATTTTGGCGCTTTTGAGGTGGCGCTTCGTCTTATTTTATGTCGTCAA
Source organism: Chitala chitala (assembly GCA_025773905.1). Classification (NCBI taxonomy): domain Eukaryota; kingdom Metazoa; phylum Chordata; class Actinopteri; order Osteoglossiformes; family Notopteridae; genus Chitala; species Chitala chitala. Next base: position 10,411 of record JABJVR010004791.1, on the reverse strand, counting down.
CACAACAAATCGTATGATACGCGTTTGGTCACAAAACACACGCAACCTATGGTCGCCAGCGGCGACCTCCGGAAAAATATCACTCGCAAAATAATATTTTTTTTGTTGCCAATGTGACCATTTTGGTCGCAGTCTGGAGCCCCGTAGGGCATAATAATAATAGTAATAGAAGTAATCAAAAAGTTAATGTTCATGTTCAGTGTTAGAGGAACAACCTGTCTTTAAACAAACTCCTAAAAGGTGACCAAATGAGATGCAAATCCCAAGTGCTAAAACTTGTCCCTTAATTGTTTGCCACCAAGAAACAAATTGTAACAGCACAGTTTTCACTTGGCCACACTGTACTTCCTCAATGTATCATTCAAATAATCAAACTTCACCAACCTACAATTAATTTCTACAAATAGTACACCTGGTGGTGATTCATGAAAACACCATGTCATTGGTCAAGCTTGATGCCCTAGGATGTATCGTATCAGCTAGTCTCCAACTATGGTACCGCATTTCTTTACTGCAACTGAGATCAAAGCAGAGGACCTTTTAGAGAAAGTTGTGTACCTGCTGGTACAGTACTTAGTTGGCACATGCTTACTAAATCAGCAAGTTTGTTGCAATTGATCCACAGGGTCTACAATTCCCCCCCCCCACAACATGGCTCCAAATACCTACAGTCATCAATTATTCACTTTGTCAGTTCAATATCACTTTTACCTACAGTACTCAAACCTGCAGTAAACAGCTCCAAGCTTACTTTGTATTACACTTGGCACACTGGACCCAATTCTCCCAAGAGGCCTGGGGGGCTCCAGAAAGCAGGTTTTGAAGTTTAAATACAAACCCAAAGCTGGACAACCCTGAGCCAACACAAGTGGAGGTTCCATTTCCAGAACAGCGGTATTCCATTTAAGGAGATCAGAGTGCATCAACCCCAAGCAGGCTGAATCTCTCCTTCAAGCACAATCATGTGGAACTATAAAAAGTCATCAGTAGATCGCCAGATTAACAATTCACCATGAAAATGTGGAGGGGGGGAAAAAAAAAAAAAAAAATTGTTTCTTAAAGCTGGATGTGTTAAAACTAGTATTAACAAAATTGTTGCTTGTTACAACGGCTGAGAAAAAAAAAAAAAAAAAAAAAAAAAGTGTTATAGTGGGAAAACAAAGTGTTATTGGCTTTGAATAGACTTTTAAAATGACTCATACTCATGACTGTAGGCTTATCAGTTAACCATTGACCAACAATTATGAATTGTCAGTCCAAAAAGTTTTCTAAAATTTGCATTCCTACAACTGGTAAATTTGTGCATCATGGACCCATTACCTTTTGATATGGTTTCATTAATTGTGGATGCTAGAAACAGGCATAAACGTGAAACTGTTTTTTGGATGATACTAAAAACAAGAAAACTGCTCACTCAACAGGCATAAACACATTAATATCCTTCAAGAGCTGACTTATCCATGTCTAAATAGCTACTGATTACACAAAATTTAGTGCAACGTTTATACACTTACAGCATTTCCCCCAATTAGAGTAAAACAATGAATGAAGAACTGTAAAGCGATCAATGAATTCTAAAAATACAAAATAATCAGAATAGTCAGCTTTTGAAGATCCATGTAATAAAAGTGAGATGAAATATCAAGTTAAGTCTGATAAATATGAATGAAATATGAGCAAAACTGCTTATATTTACCATCTGACCATTTACCAATTTCCAACTATACCCACATGCAGTATGTCTATCATATCGTGTGTGTTCTGATTGGTTACAAATGTAATACGGCTTTAACCTAACAAATAAATGACACAACAGTATCAATTAAAAATATGGATGATTGGAGATGTAAATGAAATGGCATTAACAAACACCAGATTTCTAAAGTCTTTTATTGTCCTACTCCCACCAGCTGGCTGACTGCCACTTTTCACCCACTACAATAAATATGGCTACTGCACTACAAACTATTCTGTTGGGGCCAAAAGGAGTTCCTCTGTGATGCAGAACGCTAGTCCAAGGTTACTTTAGGCAACGTTGACTAAATGTTGCTCAACAGCAGTGCAACAGCCACCTAAATCACTGAATGCCACTTATCATTGTAAATATAACTTTTATGGCCATTAACTGAAAAACCATTTGATTAAATATCCAGTACATAAAAAAAAAAAAACTGACATTCAGTTTAAACTAAAAAATACAGATCTCACAATACACATTTAAAAAAAAATAATAATTTTCTAAGTATAATTCTATAAATGTAACAAACATTAACTGTTTTTTTGCTTCCCTCCCCCACAACCAGAAAGCAACTCTGGAATTTCTGAATACGTATGTGCAATGTGCACACAGACAGTACAGTTACTTGGTTAAAAAAGAACCTCACATTCAAGATTTTATAGTACATTCTAATTATCATATTTCAAATAAATATTATACCATGATAGTCTACAAACAGGACAGGCAAGTCAGAAGCAGACAAACTCACAAGCAGGATGCACATAGTGTCTGCAAGATGGCAGCTGGGGTAGGGCCTGGCCTGGATCCTGAGGCGGTGCCACCATGGTAGAGCTGTAAGTATCCAAGGTACCAGGCTGGCTGGGTCCTGGGGGAAGCATGGCCTGGGATGCATAGCCTGTAGGTCTTGAGGATGACCCTGGACAACAGGGGTCAAAGGCTGAGGTCCCAAAGAATCTGGCACTATTGGGTCCACTGCTCCGCAGTGCACTACTGCTCAGGTCTACAGGCAAAGTCTGTTCAGTAGAGAAAAGGGGGGGGGGGTTAAAAAAAAGAAACAGGAACAGGTAGAAGAAAAGGAAAAAATTAGTGTTTTTAGTTAGAGGTGAAAAAGACTTGCTTTCTCATTTCCCAATCCTCCACCCCCATTTAACATACATTTGATTTTGTTTCTTCAAATCTCCTTTTAATTAAATCTCAGACATTTTTTCCACTGATGTTTATAAATCACTTTATTTCAAACCATGGACTGGTTTGAAGAGAGGAGACACACAAAACAGTGGTTGTAGCTTTGAGTTAAAGACATGAATCATTCATTCCATCACAATAGAACAAAAAAAAAAAAAAAAAAAAGATGAAGATGGAAAAGCTGCAACACTGCTGCTGAAAGCCTTGTTCCAAAGCTTCTCCAACAGAAGAGTTTTTCAGCTGCATAAGCACAGAGGTTTAGCCAGCACTGCTGCAGGGCCAAGCCCTGTGTGTGAAAGCAGGAGTGACTGGGCTTCAGGGCTGCACACAGCCACCTTTAACCTTTGGATCTCTGCCTGAGCATATTGACTCTGCTGTGTTCAGGCTTATGGTGTGGGAGGGAGGGGCTAAAAAAAATAATGATTTTAACAGACAAAACCAAAAAATATTAGGTCTTGTATTTTGAAAGAAGGAAATGACTGGCTATACATAAGCTTACTGTTCAACTGGTACAGGTTTCAGAGCTTATAGTGAAATTGTAACCTTTAACCGTAACATGTACAAAACCCACACTTGTGTTTGTCCCCATTGTACTTGTACCCTCCTCAACACCGCTTCCTGAGCCTAAACAGGTGGCCGTGACATTTCAAAGTGGCTCCCTCCCCCACACCACAGAATGAGTGAAAAGGCTGGAGTGTGCACAAAGACACATGTGAAGGTTTAGCACCCCCCACACCACAGAATGAGTGAGAAGGCTGGAGTGTGCACATTTACATTATATTTTTTTACATTACATTTTTTTTTTTTTTTTACACACATAAAGACACATGTGAAGGATTTAGCATCCACAAAAGAGTGAGGGCCAAACCAGCCAGTTTCCATTAAACAACATTCGTTAGGCATGCAACATTGATGAGCCTCTCCAGTACAGAAGGCCTGACAGAGAAGTCATAAAACTAAACACCTTCAACAATTACTGCATCTTTAATTATTCAGGACTAGGCAGCACTGCACTGCTACAAAACAACCCAGAACGTGTATATAAAAGCATATTCATACATTATATATGACAGTTAATAATATCCACCGCGTTTTTCTGAGCATCATTAACTCCGACGGCTTTCCGTGATTTGTGCAGCTCTGTGCACATATGGGTACGAATGTGTGCAATACCCAGTTACTGCACACATAAATTAACCCTATCACCAGCCGCAGTGCTGCCAAATACCACAACATACCACCATCACACACAAAATGTCTGAACCATCGATGTAGGAGCTATACTGTGTCACTAAATTTGCTGCGTTTGTACCCATTAGTATCAATGTATTTCGCCATCATTTTATGGCACTGTACTCACTTATCACACATTGTATTAAATGCACAATGCCTTTGAAATTTAAATTCTCATAAAAAAGCAAATTTTTGCACAATGTCCTATTTCAACATCTGCATACCAGAAAAATTCCTACCACACATCTGAATAGACTGGCATGTCCATTTCAGAAATATGCATAAACTAACTGATGTTTCAGGCAATAAATCAGCCAATAAATCCCCCTGAATAATTAGACAACATTCAACCATTTCCAAGCATGAGGAACGTATCTTATTGCATTGAACATTCTTGGTAAACATCATTAGAACTAAATATCTCCTCAATAAAACGAAAATTAAAAAGTAGATGTCAAGCCACAAAACCAATCCCTATGAAGTGGCGGGGCAGGTGGGGGTGATGTCATATTACCTGGTCATGACACTGGCTACTGGTGCTTCCAACAGGTCCACAAGGTGCTGGCACTGCAGCTGGGCGCTCCAGAGAGCAGCTGGGCTCAAGGACAGTAAGCGGAGGTGGTCGAGGAAGAGCTGGGTGGCGGTGATGCGAGTACTGGGCATGGCCATGCTGAGAGGATGGAGGCAGAGGATACTGGGACAGAGTGGGCTGCTGGCAGCTGGAGTGGGCGTGAGCCAGAGTCACGTGGTCTGGGGCAGGGCCTCCACAGGGGGAGTGCTGAGGGCAGCAGGAAGGGAGACGGGGCATTGCCACGCTGCCAGCATTCCCTGTCATAATGGAGTCCCTTCCACTGTTATCTGAAACCACAACAAGGGCTTGAGGTGACAGGAGGAAAGACGATACACAGCTGTCACATGCTGTTCCTGTTCTCTTTCATTCATAAAGACACAAACATCTCAGCCTTGATACTGACTATACCCATCACTGAAGGCTGAAAACAAATGTCTCGTTTCTAAGGCAGGTCTTACTTTGTAAAAGTGCGCAGTAACGTATATGCTAGCTACTTACCTCCTCCAAAGTCTAAAGTTGTGCTGCCATGGGCGTGTGTTCCCAGATTGTTCTGGGGCAGAGAGACAGAAGCATGGCCACTGCATGAGGGCCCAGCACTATCAGGAAGGAATTCTGAGGTAGAAGCAGTTGGAAAAAACAAAGATGAAGAGCTGACAGGGTGGGGGCAGGATCCATCAGATGTGGCTGTAACCACTGAGAGATCTGAGAGGACAAACGAGGGGGGGGAACAGAACACAGTCTGTTTCAGTTCACAAGTTACTCAGTCGGGCATGGCACATGTAGTAGGTTTCTTTAGCCAGCAGTGTGGCACCAAGATAAACTGCAGGTGCACAATGAACCTCACTGTGAAAGAGTAGATCCTTAGCAATGATCATATGCAAGTAGAAGAATTTAAGATTACATTGTGGCCTATGACAGACCTAGTTTTACCTTGATCTGTGTGCCCATTTGCAGGAACAAGTAACAAAATACAGAATATGAAGAAGCTATGTGTTAAGGCAGAATCTGTTATTTATGTAAATTGATGAGGCTTTTCCAGTAGGAACAGCATTGCAAATTGGGTAACAAATATTTGTGTATGGCAGGAGGCCAGAGCAGCACCCACCGTCCTCATCCACGGTGAGGTCCACTACATCGCCTGTGCTGTGTCGCAGAGGCTGAATGACGGTGGAAATGCGGTGCTGGTCGTACTGCTCTGGACCGTGGCTCTGGGAACAGCTGGAGCCCCACTGTGTCCTGACGCCTCCTGACAGATGGGCCCTGCAGGAAGACAGAGGCGGCAATAACACATCATGACTAATTTACCCTACTGGAAACCTATGCTCCAAAATTAACTAGTCAAATGAAGGAAGTTCCAGCCACTGAGCAAAAAACATCTCAAGAGAAATGGATGGTCAACATCTGAAGTTGTAATACTTAAACCAGTAATGAAGCCAGCAAAAAATCTGTGCTGATAAAGTGACTTTGCTGGTGGGGTTATGGGTAACAGAACTCTCAGTCAGGCTTTTACTGGAGACCCAGAGTTAGAATGAACTCAAACTGGTGGAAATTATTTTCAGCACTATCCATCAAAGTACCTCCATAACAGTCATCCAGAAAAGAGGTCTGTGCAAAACAGAGACTAAAATAGATAAACCGTGGGAGGGGGCAACGAAAGGCCTTGAACGGAACAGAGAATGCAAAGCCCACTATCCAAAACATGTGAATGAAAAGCATTCACAGTACTTACAGCAAAAAGCCCCTCCCACTTGGACGGTTTTATGGAGGATATATTATTTCATGACCTGAATAGGGGCCATGCTTGTCAGCATAAATGCAACAAAGACCCAAACCTGCTTGGGTATTCTTGGGTAGCTGGCATTCATAAATTTATACATTTCACAAACAGAGAAATATCTGTCGCGCTACCATGATAATGAGAATGCGAAATTAGTCAAAAGGGTTATTCAGTTGAAATTGATCTTCAGAGCATTTACAGACCCCCGAGACCCTTTCATGTGGTTTGCTTTCACCTGGCAAGCCAATCTAACTTCGGGGAACGTTTCCACATTAACAAGATGACACAGTCTGCCTGTTTGATACACGCCATGACGCTTATTTTTACACCCATGCGCAGATGCACACCACAAATTAAAAGCACTGGGTTTAATGGGCTACTAACACGTATAACCAGTCCTGACTAGCAAAGGTGAAGGTAGCTAAGCTCAGCTATTACACACCGCCTAACATGGCTCAAGTGCGAACCCAAGAGAGAGCAGAGCTACACTAACCGTTAGCTGCACAGGGACATTAGTTAGCCCAGGGGAGAGGAAGAGCTCCAAAGCACCTGTTAACTGTCAAATTAATTGTCTTCCACATACATAGACAAACTGCTTCCCAAGAGACTTAGGAACAGAAAAATAAAGACCTTTGAAACAGGTCTAAGGTGAGAAAACAGCCCGTTAATATGCTCTAAATAGAACACTTGTACTGATATGCAATATAAGTATTCATTACAATTTCCCTAAACTTGCTAGTCATCTTAGCAGTCCCCAAATTACATACACAGGATAACATAACTTTAATGTATAGCTTGGAACAACAAACAAACATATTTAGTATTAACACTTCAACTAGGCCAGACTGCCATCTTACACAGGACTTGAAATTCAGTTTTGGAAACTGGGGGTAATTCCCCCCTTATGAACCTGGGGGGGGGGTTATAGATTTTGAGGTGTAGGTCAAGAGATGAAGAACCTATAGAAACTATGCATTATTTTAGTTTTTGGAATCTTTTATTAAAACCAAGTCTGTAAAACTTAATTTTACCATTTTTACTGTCAATATTTAATGCAATAAACTTCCCAAAACGTACACTCGGCCACACCATCGTAAAACTTCTCTTCCCTCAGTAACAGACCTACTATACTTTTCAGTACTTAAAGTACACAAAATTCTCTCATTTGATTGTCACTCAAATGAAAATAAGAGAGGGGGAAAACACAAAAACATGACTTTAGCTTTTAGTCCATTACTTGAAAAACATGGTATATACAAATGTAACTGGTCATATACCAGTGATGAAATGAAAATTAGAAATAAGAAATGAAATTAGTTCCTGGGCATCATTTTTGTTGTATTACAACAAATTAACCCGTTTTCATATGTTGGAATTTCATGACAAAAAGTTTAACATATAAATTCTTGCTCTGTATTTTAGGATTGTCATCATTTTTTGAATATTAAAATGTGTCTAAGATCAATAAACTTTGTAATATTTTCTGGTTTTATAATTTACCCCTATTTAAAAAAAAAAAAAAAAAGAAAAAAAAAAATGACATTTCCACATTATATGCACAGCCTATATTGATCTACAGACCGATACATATACAGTATCTGATCAATGTTTTGACCCCAGACACTGTGACCAGTCGCATCAGAGAGAGGAAAAACTATTTTTGTCAACATGTTAAATAACACTGATCTTATTATATGGTTCTATGGAGATTAAATGAGAGGTTTAATGTTAATTTATAGTTTTGATTCTTTGTCAGCAGTTAGTAATCATAGAGATTCCAGACTTAACACAAAATGTGCTATCTTATAATTTATCCTTTACAGTTTGGTATAACCACAGTAAGCTTTTTCCACATTAAGACATTAAGAATCCCCAATCTCGATGCTATTCCACAAGCTAATGTTAGTGTACCGTCAAGCTGAGCTGCATTATAGAACAAATGTATAATTGCTATGGATTCAATAACAGTAATATATTAGAAATATTGTATTACTATTGTAAAAGATTAAGTCAAGAATTTATGCATGCAGGATTTAAAAAAAAAAAAAAAAATGCATATCTCACAATCCCGGACTGAAATTCAGGCCCCGTTACACACCAATGAGACAGTCACAGGAGTAGGCAAACAGTCTGACCGGTAATCGTCTCCCTCGGTGACAATTTCCACTTCACTGTCCGTTGATGTGACGTTGATCTCTTCGCTTGCCTGAAGAGGAGGGGCAGGCATTGCCTCGATCACCATCACATCTTCATCAAGCGGACCTGCAGCAGTTAACCAACAGCAAATCATCTTAATAGGGCTCCAGGGTAGTTCTGGGCACATTTCAGTATGAGATACATGACTGACCACATCAGCAGAAACATGACCAGCTGGAGGTATGTGTGGCTTAGATATTCTGCCTCCAACCTGAGTGCTGTTAGTCAACAATACCGACGCCTGCATCTTCAGCAACCAACACCATAAGAACAACACCCTGATCTTTCTGTGTAATAGTTATGATTTATGCCAATTCAATTCTCCTCTGAAGAAACTGGTGCTGGAGCACAGTGTTCACACAGGTCTCTTGCTCTCAGCCAACAAAAGTGCAGTGAAATCACAAATGTCACGCAGCTAACATGTCACAGAAACACCCACGTAACACATGAATGTTAGCCCGATCCTCCCTTGGCCTGACCACATTCCTCACATGTGCTCACCCCACTCTGTCCCAGTGAAACATACTCAAATGTTCCATTAAAAACATTCCCTTTCAGCATTCCTCTTTCACACTTAAATCTCTCATCAGAATCCCAAGATGACGAACTGCTGAAACAAGTGAAAGAGCTTACATCTCCTGGTCTTGCGGAGTAGACCAGGCCTCTCTGTATAGTTACACAGAAGAAAGTCTGACCACACCACATGCCCTCACAATCCCACTCAGTGACAGCATTATCAAGCCTGGCTTCCCCTTCCCTTGGGGTCAGATGTACATCTTAAAATGATCCACCTGCAGTGTTAGAGTGAGACCAACCTTAAAAAGAGACAGTGTTTGGTATAATGGCTTGAAACCGAGTGGATTAAACTCAAGTCAACCTTCAAGCAGTTTTGAGGAACTCACCGATTTACATTAGGTGACAAACCTGAAACTACGGCTCTTTATTCGGTGTCCATTAAAGGCCTGGAAAGGACTGAGAGAATCTGGCCCACCCTCAGTGATAAACCTGGGTTACTCTGAAGATCACGCTATAGTCATCTGAATGTCGCAATTTTACACCATGTGTCGAAAGTCTCTGCACTCTATATCTGACTCAAACTAAAAGCAGTTTTAACAGACGAAACATTGTGAGATAGCTAGAACAGCCACACCCCTCTTCCTGTACATGTACACCAACACTGCTAGCGTTTTAACTTCATTGCTGAATGAATACTGTCTATATCAGAGCGGGGAGAACACACCCACACTTTTCTTTGCCCTAACTTCCAAACACTAAAACACTATAACCCACAAACAAGACTAAACAGAACAAAAGTTAAACAAGTGCCTGACATACATTTTTCTCCAAAGTAACATCTCTGTCCGAAGGGAAGTGACAATCATACACCTCAGTGCTCTGCATCCCAAAGGCTCAGGAAACAAAAGCTTGCCTATGAACATTAGTTTTCTATCATGCCTACAGCTGCGACATCATCCAGCCAGGTTGAAAATAACTGCTCGCATGCTGCTTTCTGTGTGTACACATGCATGTCAGAAACAGAACCTCCGCCCAACAGGAAACTAAAAGAAATAAATCAGTCTGCAACAAAAAAAGTGCACAGCAAAATGCAGAAACTGTAGTCTTGTATCACTTGGCTGGTAGAAAATAGCAAGTAACAGTCAACCACTTTGCACAAAATCAGCACATCCACATGATACTGTACAGCAAAGGC
>JABJVR010004790.1:0-14295 GCA_025773905.1 Chitala chitala | reverse complement strand
TAGGAAAAGTAATAAAAAAACAGCTTTATATGATTTACTGTGAAATTGTTGATTTATAATATATATATATATATATATATATATATATATATATATTCAATTTGTTTTAATATAGCACCTTTCACAACAAGTTGTCTCAAAGCACTTTACATGTAATACAGAATGAACAGCAGGCAAATGATTAAGGTTTAAAGATAAAGCCAGACAATAGCGGAAGAGAGGAACCAAAAACACCACAGTGTGGATTAAAAAAAAAAGCCTCTGGGGGCCCAAGGCTGACTGGCTGCCCAGTCCCTCCTGGACATGCTAATGTTACAGAATACACAGTTGAAAATGTAGTCTATGAATGTAAATAGCATTATGGAGTCATCCTGTTCTTCAGGTGTGGGAGCAGCTCTCTTCAGGCTCAAGGCGTTCCTCGGCTGAAGGCCCTATGCGAAGGGGGGGTACTGTGGGTGTCAGTGATTATAACAAGGCATCCGCTCAGATGGTGCCCACTTCTGGCACCGGGTACATGGATAGAGAAGGATTCCAGAGAAGGGTTAGTACATAATACAACAGACTAGCAGTCCCATATCATAGGTACATTGACATGTACATCAGTGCCAGCAGCATTAATGGGCTATGCAGACTGTAGTGGGAAAGCCCTAATGGATTTTTGTAACTCATATCTGGCCTGCCTGTACTCCATAATGTCTCCTGACTTGAAAGCTGCACACCTTTTCCTGATCTTCACATGTACATCTAAAGTGATCCAGGGCTTTTGATTGGGATATAGACAAATTGTTCAGGAGGCGATGCAGATGCTACTGCACCACTCAGTGTAGCTGCTGACAACATCTCTATATTCATGTATGTTCTCTCTAGCCTCTTTGAAAATGTTCATATATGTATCCTCCAGACAGCCCTGCAGAACTGTCATTGCATTGTTGGTCCAATTCTTCACTGTTATCACTGTGACTGAATTTGATTTGAGCCTCGGTATGTAGGTGGGTTGCAGCAGAATGGCTAAGTGGTCAGTTTTTCTAAAATGGGGTTTGGGAACAGCAATATAAGCATTTGAACATTTTTTTTACATTACTATAGCATTTGTGCAAGATGCTGTCTCTCCTAGTGGGGAAATTAACAAACTGGTGATAATTGGTAATGATTTTCTGAAGATTACAATGATTACAACTACCACAAGTTTTGACCAAAATCTTTGGTTCGTGTTTCTGGACCTTGTTGCTCTGCTCATTAAAATAACACTGGATTTGTACTGGTATGTGTTAAAGACCAGATAATTTTTTACAAATTGTGGTAAATAGAAGTACTGTTTTGGACATACTGTTACTTACCATGTTCCTCTTTAGTCCCACACCTCCACCACTCCACTGAGTAGCATTTAATTCAGTGACATGGCAATTATAGTTGAACATTTTCACCTAAATTTACTACAGTGATTGTAGATATAGTTGTAGAAAACACTTTGAGTTTGTATTGTCACACAAAAATAAAAATCCAGAAAACCAGATCTCAGTGAAGGTAGGACAGACCTCTTCTTATGTATTTAATGTCTGTTCTTGTTATTATAACCACATTTGCTCACCCTAACAGTCTTACAGCTCTGATTTACTTGGAAGAGCTGCCAGCAATTTTGTGGACACTGACAAATTTAAATGGTATTGTTTGCCTTTACTTCTTATTCAACCTCCCTTATGTGCGAATTCTGTAGATGGCTAGTCACTCCCGTCAGGGTATATAGTAAGTCAGACAATGCCCTTGCAAATGTAAGTGGGAATTTTTCTCAAAGATATTGTGCAGTTTTTGATATTACATTGCTAAAAAAACCCATTATTTTTGGCTGGATCCATAATTACAGTGCCATAATATTGAGTGAGCTGCTGGAGAATTGGCTCTGTGGAGTGCCTTTGGTCACATGAATTTGTCATTAATCTATGATGTGCCTTCTGTCAAAGCCCCTTGCCTGAATCCATAGCTAATGTTCCATTTGAATACATGAGTTTTAAGGATGTGGTTAACAAAAAGAGGCATCTTTGCATCTCACAGTAACTGTCCTCTGATTTGTTCCCTTACAATCCAGGAGGAAGCTCCACTGCCTAATGGAAGACTCTACCAGTTGACAAGACCTGCAGAAGAACCAGGTACATGAAAGATGAACTGGTTCAGCAGATTCAGCCTTCCTCCACCCTTGTTGCTTCTAGGTTTTTTTTTAAGTAAAAAGACATGGATAGTGGGCTGCACCCATGTATTGATTATTAAACCATTATTCTCTTACTCATATTCCTTCATCTTTGGAACAAATTATGTTGAATCATGTTTTCATAAAATGTACCTACATAGTACATAATCTGATCCACTTTAAAGGTAATGAATGGGACACCCCTGTCCTCAGGAGCAGGGGGCATTATGGGTACTTGGTTATGCTGTAATGGCTCATGAATGTCATCTTCTAGTTCATAGACAAGGTTTTTTGAATAGGTTTTGTATTTTGTTTGATTCAATAATTTTATTGTTTACATGGACAATGTTTTCAGTTATTCATGTTTATGTTTTGGCTTTTAAGTGTCCAGGACCCCAGACTGACAAGGTACCAGCAGGCCAGAAGTACCAACCTCTGTAATTTTTAAATTTTTATAGCACTTTATTAATCCCACAGGAAAATTGTTTCTCTGCATTTAACCCATCCCCTGTGCAGAGCATTGGGCAGACAGCCACATGCAGCACCTGGGGATTTAGCATTACGAGTGTCTTGGTCAAGGATACACCTGGCTGGGCTGGGGTTTTAACCGGAGACTTCTGCATCCCAGCCTGATTGAGCCACCAGGCCACCAATTGAGTTGTTACATGGGTTCATGTTTCTTTATTTTCAGGGCATCTGCAAATAGGATTGACCCTCTATCCACTCAACCATAAATTTTGGTGGCTGTCCAGTGAAAGAGAATATTCATGATTGTATTTTATCCTAACTTGTATATGCTCAGATAAAGACTCCTTGGGGTTTTCCTGTTGGAAAATTGCACCCATTAGGCTACATTTGTCAGATTTGCCACCATCATCTGGTTATTAAACTACCATACTTGTTACCATTGCCTAATTTTCAAAAATGTGCAGATTATTACAAGTCAAGTGGTTTCCCGTAACTCTGAAAAAGATACAAGGCTGTATAATGTAATGTAAATGTATACAATAAGTGCAATTTATAATGTCATAAAGTTTTTATACAAAAAGAAACCAGTGCTCCCAGATGATGCTAGTGGTGTGATAATGAAAAATCACAACCAAAATGAAGAAAAAAAAAAAGTTATTTAACAACCAAAATATCAAAAGAACCAGACAGGGAAAATCTAATTAAATAACAAAATACCAAACATTTATAATAGTTATTCCATAAGACCAGCAGTGTATTCCAGAAAGCTAGTCTAAAAGACTCTGAGTTTAAATTTTAACTTGGAAAACCCTGAGTAAATGTATCCAGAGGTATCAGTTCTAGAAAAGCTACATTCCATTCAGTAATTGAGTCAGCTCAAACTAAGTGAAGTACATTTACGTGAAAAAAATTAAAAATCTGAATGAACAATTAGCCATGGAAGCAGATGGCAAGAGGTGTCAAACTGCCTAGTTAGTGTCTGTGGAATTGGACGTATTAATGTATTCTGCATATGCAACATACAAATGAATAATTTTACAGAAAAGGCTGCAGTACAGCTGTAGCGCAGGACAGAGATGGTGCAGCTATTTGTACTAATACCCCACAATCAGTAACGCAGTGACTAATGGTTACTTTTTATTCTGTGGTCAACAGGAAGAGAGGCCATCATCATTTCTCACTTCTTCAGAAGAGTTAGCTTTACCCCAGCACAGAAGACTAGCCATAGCCAGAACAACGGCAAGTGATGGCACCTCAGAGGCAGCAAAACCCCAAAATGCAAGTGGTGCCGTTTACACTGGAAGAACATTTACTTTTTGCAAATGATGAGGACAGGGGATGACAATGCATTGATTCTGTGACGACAATATATTGTATATTCTTTGTCATTGGCACCTGTTTCTGCTGTTTATTAATTATTACAATTTAAATACAATTAATGATTACTGGTTTGAATTAAACACCACCCTAAATTATCCATATTCTGCTCAGATCCTGCAATCACGCTGCCTTTGTAATATGTCATTTATATTTTCATTGCAGACCACTAAGTGCAGACAGATGAAAATGATCAGGAAGAATGTAGAAGAGCAAGGATATACTGATAATTTATATTGAAGATATTTCTCAAATTAAAATGAATGAATTGGTTGGGAAAAAACCTGCATCCACTGCAGCCCTCCACAACCGTGCTTTGACACCCCTGTTATAAATTATAAAAGAATTTCATAACTGTTTTTAAAATACTGTTGCCTTAACCTTGGAGGCTTGAATCGTGTGTATAGCCATGCACACATGAGGGCTGTACAGATTTTAAAACTGTATAATGAACATGCCATACTCATGAAAATAAAGTAACGGTTTTAAGAGTGATGTAATGACAAGGAAGTAAGCAAATAATGTCATATGCTGGTGTTTATCTATTACCTTATCTTAAAGCCTGATAACACATATATTATATTTCAACTTTACAATGGCAATAGCATTAATACAGACAATACGCATTCAGCAGAATTTTGAATTTCTTGTTGCAATATGTACTGTGCAACTGACAGCCATTTCTCACGTCAACATGGCATACTTCATGACCCTAATCCTGTCCTGTCTGGTTTTTGTTGTTTCTACCTTGTCTACTTTTTATTATCTCTAGGTGCTGTAGTCTGTTCTGTGCTACCTCTATGCTCCCTTTCCTGTCTAGGTTTGTGATTGCTATGCTTTTCTCTTATTCTGGTATTCACCTTTCATTGTATTAGTGTCTGCACCTGAATCTTGTTTCTTGGGCTCCCTATACATACCCTCCTGTTTAATTTCTTCCCCGCTGGTTATTAAATGTAGTTGTAATTTTCCTGTTAGCTCTTTAATGTTAGTTTCATAGTTCTGTTTTGTTCCCTGGTTCATGAATACAGCTTTCTGCATATAGACTCTTGTGTTTGAAAACATGATATAACATACCATCCCTGTGGAAACCTTCAGATGCTTTATTGAATCAATGCTGTACTATTTGGATTTTTTCTGACATTGCACTTTATTGCTGCACTTTAATTAATTGGAATGCACTGAAGTCAGAGCATTCTTCATTTTGGAGTATTCTTATATACCATTTTGGCATTTTTTATCGGATTTGCTTCGTAATGACATTCAGAGTCAAAGTTCTTACTTTGCTTTTGTCATGTATAATGCATGCAGACACTGTACCCATGGAGAATGTGTAACGTTGGACTCCCACAGGTTTTTTTCTCAAGCAAGGCAAGGTAAACCATAGATGGACCACCAGACCAACAGAGGGCCCAGACTCACAAACAGTACAGGGAAATTTACAGTTAATGTAAACCGCATGTTTTCAGATGTACCTCATGTAGTACCTCATGTAAACAAATAATTTAGGAGCGTAACTGTGGAGGAACTCTGGTGGCTTCAACAAAATGCTCTGAGTCACCACACTGCTGTACCCATCATACAATGATTAATAAACTAGTTCTCCACAAAACTACACAATCTATGCACCGTCTGCATTTATCACAAAGTAATTGTAAACTCTCTGAAGTCTGCCAAACTCTATTTTGAAGCAGAAAACAGTAATTTGTCCACATTACTTGGAAAAGTCATCATTAAGATTGTCGCATACAATTTAAGATGCCCTGTGTCAAATCGTTTTGTGTGCATAACAAGCCAGCTTTTTTGACAGTCTAACTAAAATCGATGGCTTCAAATGCCAACATAATTTCCTGTTTCAGTATTGAGAATTTACACTTGGGGCTGATACCGTATTATTTTTAAAAATTGCATTGTTAAGAATTTATAATAGGAAGTGAAATATGTTTACTATTAGACATAAATTATAAAGTTTCTTAAATGTTCTGATAGTCAGCCATCTCCTTCTGCACAATGCAAATAGCTTTACACTCTCTATAGCACAGCACCTGAATGAGTGGCTTTGTTTTTTCACCTTGCAGGAAAAAAACAGGCTGAGTAGAAGTCTAACAATGCTCTGGAGTTGCAAGAGGTTAAGCAATTTTGTAAAAGGCAAGAGACTGAAAAATGTGATATCATGCTTTATGGAATAGTACATTACTGTTATGTATTTCAATATCAAATATGATAAAACCATCATATTGTATTAAATGAGAAAAATCATAGCAAAAGTTAACATTTTAATCAACAGATCAACAGAGGATTTTTTTATATACATTGCTTTATTGATTGATGCATAAATGCTGGTCCTCTTCAATCCCATCAAGTCTTAATAAGTAAAAAAAATGTGTGTAGATGGAGTAAAATGGAATTGAATGTGTTTGAGTCTTACATAGTACTGAGAATAGAAAATAAGATACCATGAAAAACTCTGTTGATAACTGTAACTGCACATATGCTCTTATTCTTTGTAAGTCACTTTGGACAAAGGCATCTGCGAAGTGAATAAATGTAATTATGATCATAATGTTGATAATGATATTGGGGATTTTTGCCTCCCTTCCCGTTGTGAATAACTGTGTGCTGTACAGGACTCCAGTAAACCCAGTTTATGCTGCAGTAATGCAGGCTCTACAGGACAATATGAGCAGACTCACTCCTCATCTGTTTACTGTGTGTTACTATATGAAGATTACTGCTCAGGACTACTTTAGTTTTCATTAAGATTTCTGTGGTGGGTAACATCACTGACAGAAGATAAGAATGTTTCCCTCTAATGACTGTCAAACTGGGAAATCAAGTTAACAGAAATATTAAAATGAAAAAATATATAATTACACACAATACAAACGTAATTTTGAAAAAAATTAGCTAGTGTTTTCACTATTAAACAAATTCAACCATCTTGCTTTCAGATATGCAGTACATGTGTATTGATTAAGCACAGCACAACCTGTCCCCTTTTTTCATGCTGTTCTAGCATCAGTCCCCAGGAAGATTAAGACCACTTCACACGTCCGCCAGATTAGCCACTCTTAATGACTCTCTTGCATTGGACAAAGGAAGCAGGAGTCAGGACATCTACATCCCTACGACTCTCTGCCATTGTTCATCTAAAGAGCCTATCTTGTGAACCTATAAGATTGTAGAATACTGAAACTATCCTGGAGGATAAGTATGGAGTCCCTGATCAATTCTGACTCAGACTGAAGAAGCTACTTGGATGAATAGTGAAACATTCCTATCAAGAAGAAGTGCAGTCAACATGATCCAACTTACAGACAGGTTGGAAAGACCCAGTGGTTTTCAGCCCTTTCTTGTCTCTAATTAGACTCAACCTGTCTGCTGACAGTAAGATGATTTAGAAAAATCATTATCTGACTTTATGTTGCTGAAGAGCTCTCTGGTGGCACGCATGTCTGCACAGCCTTCCACCTGCTCAGCTTTTCTCTGCCACCACTCATTCCTGACTTCCACCTGTACGTGGGACTGCAGGTGTTTGTACTTGTCTTTATTGAGACAGATTATGGGCCATTCTACCACAGAAACCCACTAAAAGTCACTAAAAGGATGTGCATCTAATATTGTTGGTGGGTTTGAAGGGGGTGTATTGGAGCACAGTTTGAATTTAATGTTGGTAATTTTATTATTAAAGAAAGTAATAAAATTATCATTAGTAATACTGGAAGGCAGTCTACTTCCATATTTATGGGATCAATTCAGTCATTGGTTTAAAAAGGAAATGGGGGGTTATGTTTGTTATCAATAAATTTAGAATTGCATTCTGAACGTGCACTGTATAGTGCTTTCCTGTACTGTCTTTGGCTGTTGGAGCATGCCAGCTGAAACACCTCAAGATGTATGGGCTTCCACTTCCACTCTAATTTACAGCATTCCTGTTTTAGACTCCGGGTATATTTATTAAACCAAGGAGAGCATCTGGTGGGTCTAACTAGTTTAGTTTTTAATGGAGCTACTTAGCATGTGACTGACCACTGTATTAAAGTTATATGTAATTTTATTAATACATGCACTGTCAATAAAAACTGTTCTCTATAAAATCTGTAAATTTGTTCACTTTGTCTCTATTCAAATTGTGGGTCATAATAACCTTTTCTCTCACATGCAGAGGAGAAAGTTTAATCTCAAAGGTGAACAAAAAAAGATCAAAGCAGGAATTACCTAATGGATGCACCAATAAATGAGAGACATCAATACCAAGGGTTATAATTAACTGTAAGGTATGTCCATGTATGTGTGTTGGTACGGAAACATGCTGAATACAACCAATAGAATCAAGTAGGGACATGAAACATGAAGCATCTGTTTCTGTGTCAATATGCATATTAAATTTGCCTCGAACTACAATTTTATCAAACTTAATGATCAGATTGGACAGAAAATCACCAAATTCATTAATTAAAGATGTCTGTGGTCCTGAAGGTCTATAGACTATAAGTGGATATACAGATGAATCTGATGCAATATTAAGCAGCCTAGCTTCAAATTACAAAAATCCACCAATTGTTTTTGTCTCAGTTTTGAGATACTCATCAAAGATAGCAGCCAGGCCACCTCCACGTCCTGAACTGTGGGCCTTATGTAGTAGGTATGTGAAACCATTAGGAGAGGATTCAACTAGGTGGACAGTGCCAGAGGGCTTAAGACTGATTTCTGCATGTATATAAATATTCAAGTTGGTATCAAGTACAATATCATTAATAAGAACTGCTTTGTTTCCTAGTGAGCAAGCACTGATTAAGGAGCATTTTAAACCCATTTCATATCTCGGTTTATTTAGTTTTTTAGTGGAACTGGAAATTGGTTATGTGCACATGAGCCTCAGATGGACATCTGAATACAGATCTAGGTGTAATAATAGCAGCTGTACTATCTCTGTTATCAGACAGATCTAACTCTGAGCAGTTGTGTGTTTTAGGCAATGACGTGCTGTAGTGATCCTGAGTTGGTGCCAGAAATATACCAAGACTGGGAAAATATCCAACCTGCAACTTAGGATCTCAGGACTGAAGCCAGGGAGGTGCTCTAAGGAGTCACGTCAGCAAGTTTACTTCCAATATTATTGGAAAGCATATATGAGCCTCTCCTGTTATGATGAAGACCGTCCCATTTATACAAACCAGGCCGCTCCCAATAACGTCTGAATTATTCACAAAAGCTATGCTTTTAGATGCACGCCATGTCTCTAACCAGCAGTTTAGTGAGAGTAACCTACTGTAGGTCACATCACCTCTATAGAGAATAGGCAGGGGACCAGAGACAATTAAGTTCTGACATTTTGTGTGTGCCTTTGTGTACATAGAAATGAAGAACCTCCTTAATACCTCGGATTGTTCAGACTTTATATCGTTAGCTCAAGCACGAACAATGAAAGTGGAGACTTCATTTCTGGGGATTGGGTCCAATTCTGCCTCTATGTCAGAATCTATGACCCCAGGGATGCATTTAACAGAAATTGCTGTTTTGTGACGGCTAAAAATTGTAGCATTCATAACAGTTGAGTCACCAATAACAAGCATCAGTTTCTTTTCTGAGATATCTTGCTGTGAAAGATGATATATGAAAATAAATTGAGTTTCAAATATATATATATATATATATATATATATATATACAGTATTTGAAAGTGTGTAAATAAAACACACATTGTTTTAGGTAGGCGTGTTTTATTTCAATGCAATTTTATTTTTGTAGTTGTAACACTGATTGGCAACAAATCAAATAAGTAGCAATAGTTTATCAAGACATTTAAATGTTTGCAAAAGCATAACTTTGAATTCATCAATACAGGTGGCTAACAAAATTGTTTAGAGTTTTAATGAACAATTCGGCATTTTGAAAAGGAGCATTTAATAAATTTGTGAACATTAACAACAATATTTAAAAAAATCAAATGTAACAATTATTCGTAAAAGCTTAATCACTAAATATTTACATATTGCAGGTGTAACATTTTGCCTAGAAGGCAAAAGAGGTGAGCCCGAATGTGCAAAAGGGAGACTTTACTGAAGGCTAAAACAAGGTACAAACATAGGATTGCAGGGTACCAAGGCAGGACACAGCCAACTAGGTACAAATGTCAGCTAACAGGGGAGAACATATAACAGGGTTTGTGAAAACACAGTTTCTAAAACGCACTCTACAATTACCTCACCACATCACTATACTTTAGGTCAGAACTGCACTTTAGCTCAACATCCAGCCAGGAACACACTGAGACATGTGCTTATATTACAGGGGGGAAACAAGACAAAGCCAGGGACAACTAATAACAATTAACACAGGGAGAACAAGATAATGAGGTACATTAAATGAGGGGCATGGAGACACCAAGTGGATATTAAGGACATAACAGGTGCAGGATGTAACAGCAGGTCAGAATTTAAATAACCCATTTTTTCTAAAAAAAAAAAAAAAAAAAAGTATATGGACAATCATACAGATTACAAGGAGAAGGACAGGACAGGAGAGGCAGGTTGCTTTTACATCAGTAAATGGCTTTTGAAATATAATGTTGTGCAACAGTTGCCAATTTTACTTTGTAATTTGTATTAAATTAGAAAAAGCAATTTGGTCCACCCAAAAAGTACATCAAAAATGTTTAAGAATATAAGCACGTTCAGATTTTGATCAGTGCATAGGAGCCAGGAGGCGGCCCTGTGGATGCAGATGCAGTAAAGGAGTCCAACACCCTGCGCTGCTTCAGATTTATAAAATGGTGAAGAAGTGTATTGTGAAGTTGCTGGTGTTACGTCCTTTACGTGCAGCCACCATTTTACAAACATGACATTTACCTGCATTTTTTCTTATTTATTTAGTAAAGTGAGCCCACACTTTCAAACATTTTCCCTGTCTGCGATGACTGGAAAGCACAGAATGGTGCTCAGCATTTGAAATGGCAAGCCAATCAGAGTAATGCAACATCTTCATCACATGGACCATGGATGATTCAGAGGAGGACTGGTTGAAAGTGTTGTGGTCAGATGAGACCAAAATCAAGCTCTTTGGTATCAGCTCAACTCAGCAGGATTTTCAGTCTTGCTGAGTTGAGTTGTCCAGTTCTGGGAGCCAGAAATCTTGCTGATTGATAGGGGATCAAATACTTATTTCATTCACGAAAATGCAAATTAATTTATAACTTTTTTGAAATGTATTTTTCTGGATTTTTTGTTATTATTCTGTCTCTCACTGTTCAAATAAACCTACCATTGAAATTATAGACTGATCATTTCTTTGTTAGTGGGCAAACTTACAAAATCAGCAGGGGTTCAAATAATTTTTTCCCTAACTGTATATTTCCTCATTACATATCTATGCAGGTGATTTGCATTAACAATGTACGGTTTTTCCTGGGTGGAAACCAGGCAGGACTATGAAGTTTGTTGTCATATACACAAAATTCTAAGATGTGAGATTTATAAACTGGAAGTTGTGTGCTTTTATGTGTAAAACAGGTTTTTTGTGCGTATGCTGAGTTTAATTATTTTCTGCATATGCAAGTTTTTTATTTTTCTGCACATGCTAATTTTCAGACTAGAATCCATGAAAAGTTTTATAAATGAGACCCCAGGTCCTTGTAATTTTTCCTTGACTCACAAGAGTTGATGCATAGACTCTGACAATGGTGATATACTGGGTCTTGGAAAGAGGAAAGCGGAACTTCAATAATCCAGTGGGTAGAGTAAGGATGTTTTCAGCAGAGTAGTTTTGACTGCAAAACTTACACTGTGGGTCCTGTCATCAGCCGGTGGTTTCCCATTCAAAAGGAGTGTATGTCCACTCATTGCTTTCTACAAAAACTCTCATCTACAAGTCTGGCCTCACTGAGTACAACAATGTCAATACAATAATGGAAATGTCCTCCTGCTATGAATGCTGCTTGGCATTCAGGCCTTGCCACTTTGTCACTATCCAGCAGATGTTCCAGGCTGGAGGCTCCAAAGATGAGTTTTTTTTAATTTGCTTTTCTTGATGTATGAAAATCGGGGCAGGCAATATTTAAGGTATGTTTTCTAACCTGCTCTCTGATGCTAAAAATGACTGCCTGGTCACCCCAGATTCTGCTAGACATCTCTGCTGTCCAGTACAAAGACAAATTGGCACTGGGCCACCTACATGCAGGTTTGTGGCTACAATTAGCAGTGGCCATCTCCATCTGTTGTTTCACCACTCCCCCCTCACCTTTGATTTTGACGGATCGCACAACAGAAACCTCTAAGCCACGATGGTGTACTGTGCAAAAGCATCAGGTGTAACAAAGGCAGATATGTCAGAAGCATTAGCGATCAGCGGAACTTGCCAATATCCCTTCAACAAGTCTAGTTTAGAAACAAATATGGCTATGCCCAATTCGTCAATACAGTCCTGCATGTGGGGTAGAGGATAAGAATCGGGGATGGTTAACGAATTTACTTTTCAGTACTCAGTGCATAACCGATAATTGCAATCGAGTTTAGGAACTAATAAGCAAGGTGAGCTCCAAGGACTACAGCTGGGCTTTGCTAAACCATTTCATAGCAAATATACTTCCTGACGCATTTTTTTTTTGTACTGTTAAGACAATATGGATGTTGCTTGATTGTAACATATGAGTTTGGGACAGAACATCGGACAACAAGCTATGGAAACACTGGATTAAAGATGTAATATATTGAGCCTTCTCATCAGACAAGTAATATAAAAATGAACCTAGATTTGATAAAATCTCTGAATTAGAAAGACGAACAGCCCGGTGGAGAGAATGTTTAAGGACCAACATTTCCTCATCCTCCCTGACATGTTTCATTTAGAGATAATGATACCATAGTGGCCACAGACACGAGGGCTTCTTCATGTTGTTTCACTGAATCTTTTCGGGAATAGTAGGGCTTCAACATGTTCGAATGACACTCGCACGTTTTACGTTTATGATCTGGGGTGTGAATCACAATTCGTTTCACTTAATTTTTTTGTAATTACAAATGACCCACAAAATAGACCAGATAACACAGAACAAGTGGTAACAGCACTAAGACCTGCCTGACGTCATATAAATGTGAAACAGACATGTTATCGTGCTGTTGTTTCATTTTACTTTTTGACCCTGTCATGAACTGGGTGGCCAAAGCACAAACTTGGAACAAGCGTTCATACATGTGACTAAAATAATCTAACATGTTAACTAATTTCTTTTTTTGCAGGGTCTGTTAGTGCATCCTTTAGCACTGTAGTTATGGCAAAAAACATTAAAGGGATGCCTTCATCCCAGTGTCTTCTAGTTTCAAAGCAAAACTTCTTTTAAGAGTTTGGTGCCACCATTCTAAAGCACCTTGGGATTCAGCATGATAAGAGCTAGTTGTTCTGTGTAATATTCCCAATGTTCTTAGAGCATCACTAAAAACTTTCAATGTTAAGTTTGTGCCTTGATCAGTCTATACAATGCAGGGGAGACCAAAGGAAGAAAATAACTATATGAAGGTTTTTATGATGGCAGAAGCTGTGATTCTGTGTAAAGGTATGGCTTCTGGATAGCAGGTGGCTAAACACATGATGGTTAAGATATAACTTAGTTCTTGGTAAGGGGCCAACACAGTCTACAATAGCATGATCAAATGGTTCCCCTATAACAGGAATCGGGCACAGAGGTGCAAGGGGAATTACCTGATTTGGTTTTGAAGTCACCAGTCCAAGACTTTCTATGTATATAAAGTCTACTCACATCCCAAGTATGGATGGATGTGAGTAGACTTTATTTAGAAATTTTACATAGATACAACAACAATGATAGATCATCTTTACAGTACATTAGTGAGGGAAACACGACTGAATAAATACACAGGCTATAAGGGTGAGGGGGGAGAGTTTTGGGAAAAGAGGGACTACAGTAATGCCAAAGAAAAGAAAAGAACAAAACAAAATCTAGAAACAAACATGAGATATCTATCTGATGATACAAAGAAACACTACCAATTTATACAACCCAGACAGGGATAACAAAACATATAAAAATGGTGTTTACTCATAACCTAGTGTGATGTACAGAGACAATACTGTAGTGCAAACATGGAGGGTCCCTAAAACTGTCACAATAATTCTAACAATGACAAGCCACACCCCAATGCCACACCCTGGGAAAAAAAAACAAGGATATGTGAAACACAATTCAATTCAATTCAATTTATTTTTATATAGCGCCTTTCGCAACAGCATGCCTCAAAGCGCTTTACAGAGAAAGT